>JBBPQL010000755.1:0-17720 GCA_038092515.1 Boletus subparvulus | reverse complement strand
TGTGTAAGCACACTGGCTTGCCTAGGTCCCGTAACTAGTACATATACCGTCCGTGATACCGAATGATAACCATTCGGTATCCCACCCCTTGGTGTAACGGCCACGCGGCGGTCGGGTCGCTTACATCATGTTGTGTTGGATCGTGGCAGACACGCGCCAACAGGGACCATGGACGAACCCGACACGCACCGCATATTTGGGAAACGTCGTCCTGGCTCGTGCAATGTTTCCCGCTCATTTGAACACCGGGACCTGCGGAGAAAGATTGTGGTGAGACCATCCATAGGCGTGCACTATGTATCATCAGCTGCAGTCAATTTGTCACTGATTCGGACTTTAAGCCATGCACGACCATAGGTGAGCTGGGCTATCATCGCATTAGAAGCGCGTACAACCATGATGTCAATATACCTTATTGCTCAGATCCCTTTCTGTCAGGAAGTTGCTGCTTGCCCCGGCAAAGATTCTATTCAAAACACCCTTCTTGGTCATGAAATCAATGCTTATCTCCATGCTGGGTTGCGCCCATACTACCTTATTTTATCATATTGAATGATTCGGTACATTCAAGTGGTCCTACAACGTAATTATCGACCCCAATTACCATCACTGGCACATGTTTTCCCAGTCCTATTCCACTGGGATCCAATCAATGCTCCCATATCGTAAGTTTCATTTCCTCCATTCTTCCAAAGGTTTTAATACGCCCTGCCATTGACTGATGGCCGTTCTAAGCCACCCGAAAAAGTGCTTTGCACCAAGGGTTCCTTTATTCGTAAATTCCTGCGCTTTGCTGAATGTTGGTACAGAGCGGCCGAGCTGGAGACCGCTGACAGACTATGGCAGTGGCAGTGACAGTTATGTCAGGCTTCCAGTGCAATCAAGGACGCCACTACTCGGCCCATCAACAGGTACGTACAGAGCATCAGTGTGATGGGGATGACGAAGGGTATAAAAACAGACTGAATCCAACAGTCCTTCAGCAACAGCAAGTGCTGACTTTCCCGCTATATTCACACACAATGCCTACCTCTGTGAACACCGTTGTATGTCCCGCATTCTGGAAGCTTAATCTCGATGACACCCTTTTTAGTGGTGGGAATTCTATTGGCACCTCGAAGCCTCCGACATTCTCAGAGAGCAAACAATGGCTATCTCTGAGAACGTTACGGTATGTTCAGCAATCGTGGAGGTTTCAAGTTATTAATCTCTATGACACCCTTTTCATTTTTGGCTTGGAATACCTTATGTCCGATGGAACGGTCGGGCCTCCGTGGAGGAGCGCAAATAAAAGAGTTTTGCTAACACTAGGGTTGTGAATGAGACAGCCTTGGAGGAAGGTGTATTGTATCGCCGTCGTCTTTGGATAGTGAAGAGCGTGTAACAACCGCATGTTATTGACAATTCCCAGATATTAGCAGCCCATCATATCTCGACCGTGATAAACCCGAAGTCAACTGAGATACGTGCGACAATATTATATGTACCACTAGCCGAAGGCAGAGCCACGAAGAACCGTTTTGCATACTACCAACTCTTCAAGTTCCTTGCGTGCACAAAAATGGTAAATTAGTTGCGCTGGTGTCCGGACAAAAACAGGTGCATCCGCATGCCATCGTGAACCGACCACAATGTCGGAGAGCCAGTGAGTTTGAATGGAAATGTTGACTACAGGAGAGATTGTGTCGCCGCCGCACAAATCAATATACCACACCAGTCCTGGAGGCGCCATCAATATGAGCATCAATGCAAAGATTAATATTGGCTGTGCGGCCGATGTACGAAGACAATGGAGCTGCCGTATGTATAACGATCGTGCACTGGACGAAATAATCACTATCTGTACAACACCCATGAGTTACAGCATACCATGTACGGGATCTATCAAAAAAAAGAAAACTCGGAAATGGATATGATACGAATCACGAAGGAAAGAACCAAAAAGGATATACGCATATACGCTCTTTACCTCCCCACCAGCATCTCCTGTACCCTCCCCCACCGCGCATACACCTCGGACGGATACCTGTCCGCCCGGATCTTTTCCAATCGCGGCATCACCGCTCTCAAACACCTCGCGAGTCCTTCCAACTCCTTGTCGTCCTCCCCAAGGGGCGAATGTCCGACGCGAATGTGGGTAATGCGGTCATTGGTCACGCCCCATTCGTTTTCGTCTTCCCTTTCGACCTCGCGCTCGATCTCTGTCTCGGCCTCCAACCCCTCCCGTTGCTTCCCCTTGTCGTCCACGGACGGCGCCCCCAAAGACCCATCGAACACGATCCACAGCGTCTCCAACTCCCGACACCCCTTCAACACCGCCAACACCGCCCCAAGACTCGCAAGCGGTCTCGCCTTGGACACATCCGCCACCCCTACCTTTAGACTCGTCAATCCCTTCAACCCCGCGATCCACGTCTCGTACCCCTTATCATCCATCTCGGCCGCACAATACGTGCTCACGTCCAACTCCCTCAGCGAGGGAAAGGAAGCGAGCGAAGAGAGGAGAGAAGGGGAGAGGGAAAAGGAGTCGCTCGCGGGGGTGCTCCAATAGGACGACGTCAACTCGATCGTGAGCGTGCGTAACCGGGCGTTATCTAACCGGGTCGGCAACGCCTCCACCAACGCCTCCATATCCGCCGTCGTCGAATCGTCCGCGCCGATCCGTAGATGGAAACCCGTCGGACTACCTTGGATGGTCTCGAGGTAACGCAAACAGAGGGCAGCGCTGTTGCCACCCAGGGACAAGGTGTGGACGTGTGATGGGAGTTGACCGACGTACAGTGCCGTACTCGAGTTGTTGAGCTCGATGCTAAGGGTGTCGAGCGTTTGTCTGGACGTGAGTGTGTCCATGACTGGTTGGGAAAGCGCACAGCTGCGCAAGACGCGGAGGTGCGGCCATTGTCGGACGATGTCACCGATTTCGTGGGAGTGATCGCTGTACGAGGAGCGCGGGAAGAATGCGGTGAAGGATGTGACGTTGGGACAGAGGATCGGGAGATCGGTGAGGACGGCGAGTTCGGACGAGACATGATTGGGCCAGCAGATTAGGAAGAGCGAGATAGTGGTCACGCCTGGACCTGCAAAATACTTGAGAAGCGACACACTGGGATCAATCAGGTTGGACATCTTGAGTTCGCTCCACACGAGTTCCGTGAGATTTGGAAGCAAGGGAAGTGACGCTTTCGGATATCGGGCGAGGGCAGCGATCACGTTGTGTTGGATCGTGGCAGACACGCGCCAACAGGGACCACGGACGAACCTGACGCGCACTGCGTATTTGCGAAACGTGGCCCACTGTTTCTCGCCCAAGAACATCCGGACCTAAGGAGAAAGATTGTGGTGAGCATGCGAGGAGTATCGATGGGACGCACAATAAAGGGATAGTGTTTCTTTGCCCACATGCGGCGTGGCAAGACTTTTATTAGTGGATCGAGGCTGTCCAGACGCATCCAGAGGACATCCAATGCGGGTGCGCTCAGAGTGCGACACGTTCGGGCGACCGATGCGAGGGTGCGTTTGCCCGCGGTGCGGTCCCATTTTTCACACTCGGGCGACTCGTCGAAGCGGCGTATAAAATCGAGAATGAGGGCGAAGATTTCCGAGACGAGGAGAGCACGATGGATGTACACGGCGGGGGACTGTGTGGGTCGATTGGGCTTGAAAGGGTGGGGAATGGAGAGCAAGGATTTTCTAGGCGTTGGGACGAGGTCTTGGGACCTGTGGTTTTCGGTCAGTGTGGGATGTGGCAGAGAGATGGGCTACAACTGCGCACGCGCTGAACTCTGTGCATTCAAGGTCGACGGGGGAGGGCGGCGAGCAGCAGGGTGCGCGCGGTGGCCGGTCGGTTTTCCGTCGTTTTGGGAGGGGCAACATAAGCCCGTCAGAGAAAGCTGTGTCACGAAGGTGTCGTTCACACGTTCCATAGTAGACGCTCGTGCTCGGACCAGGGTCTCGGCATGATGTCATTGCTCAAATGCACTACAAAAGACCTCGTTCAAGTATTCCTTGTCAACCATCCCATCATGTCCAAAGCACAAGACACCCTTGACGTTGTGAAGGAAGCCCGGCAGGCTGCACACGAGGCGCTTCACAAGCTGGAAGCACGGGGTTCAGAATGCGATGGTCCTTTGGAGCAGGCTGCGGCGAAGAACGTCGAGGGCACCGCTCGCGAGTTTTGGGGTACGCCACTACCGATATTGCCAAAAAGTTACTGACGGGGGGTGTATTAGCCGAGGAGAGCAAGCACGATAACAAGCGTTCAGAGGGTTCAGGGAAAGAGCAGCCGAACGAAATGGAAGGTGGGGATGCTCGTCGCCATGTTGAATCGAAGTTGACATGGCTGGCTTTAGATCTCATCACACTGTGAATCGGACGTGAATGTATTCTAGAGCTTGTGTTAGATGTACGTTGGATGACAGAGCGATGATGTCACTTGTATTTCAAAACCCACTTGTGACTCAATCCACCATCATCTCAAATTTTGTGCACGCCATGGTCACTCATAATTTCGTCGGCGACAGCCCTGTCGATAAATTCCCCCCAGAAGCCATCCAGAAGATCCCAGACGACGAACTCACTAAACGCGAACTCAAACGATTGTCCAAGGGCGCCGACAAGGAACCTGGGGCGAACAGGCGCGCTGGTGTAGCCACGCGTGATCCAACACGTACGTCCGCTCACTCAAAGTGAACGATGTATACCGACCTCTGTGCAATAGAGTTTGACACTAAACATCGTGGAGGTCAAGGCGACCATGTACCTACCAAAGGTACGCCGCTTGGCTCCAATCGTCACGTCTATCGGTGCTGATTCGTTGGTATCCGTTCCAGAACCTATCATTTGAGTTGTAAGGTTGTGCTGGACTAGAAACAGGAATATGATCAATTGTATCAAGATTTAGTTTTGTAACACGACGATGCCTGGCCCTGGAATCGAGACCCTCTAAAGCGGGGATAGCGGAGTATATTGTAAGCCAGAACACGCCAGCTATATGTATAAAGTGAGCGCTGAAATATGTACAAAACAAATGAAGAGCAAGGAGTATTACGATGACCGTCAAATGTTTCGAACACGAACTGCAGATAAACAATAACAGAGCCTCGAAGGAAGCAAGTACGTCTAGTGCATTATACCGGCATTCATGAAGTATTGCCCGCTTGTCGCTATGACGCAAAACAACCGTATGGCTGGCCCATACTCAAGATCGTGAACTACTTGATGTTTATGACAAGAGCATCGTAATACAACCTCCCTCTCACTCCATCAAACAAGACATATGTAGGATCGTCGATCCCCCTCCACCGAGGGTGCAGAATTCGTCCGAGAACCACCACACATCTATCTTGGCTGGCATCGATGGTGAAACGCATTATGGCACGGTTAGGGTGCATGTTCATAGGGGCGTCACGTGGCACGAAGAACCGCCAAAAACCTCTCGCGTGCCCGTCGTCCGAAAATTCGACGTAGTGTTTGTGGTTTCTATACACACCGAACCAACAATGGTTAGCATAAGCAATGTCATGCGGCTCGATGGTAATCGGTAGGACAGCGCCAGTGGACGAATGTCTGGGCAACGTGAGGTCGATGCAAGCAAAGTGAAGGTTATCGCCTTCGAAGTATTGATGCAGAAGCCGAATACTTGTGGCGCCCGAATTTGCATCCACGAGAGAATTCCGGATGAGATCAAGGTTCTGGAGAAAGCCACGTAGGACTCCTTCGTGGGAGAGCCGGAGAACACCAGTGCCATCACGGACTGAACGCGGATGAGCGGGAACAGTGAAAGCTTGTATGAGAGTCGATAACACCATGGGAGAGACTGTACTATCGGCGTCGCGAAATAGACAGAGAATGTGTGTTTTCGTCAACAAGATGAGCCAAGGGATCCGATCGCCGAAGTGCGAGTCGGATGATACCTTAAGGCAGTTCCAGATAAGCAGCGGCTCACAAAACTGGTAGCTATGTTGGTCACCACCTACCAGTGCCGACTTGAATTCAGGAAATTCATAGAATGATCGGGTCTCCGCATCGAAGATCAACCGCTGGCCCGCAATGTATAGACATGGTGAATGGCCACCGTCGAGATCCAAAGGATTTCCGGAGTCCTTTGTAGGAACGTCCACGGTGAGGGTGTGATATAGAAAATTGCCGTTCACACGGAACTCCAGAAGCTTCCTAGGTGATCAAAGACAAACATGAAAGGCATGAACATCACAAGTGAAGGACGATGCGGACCATGTCACGAGCTCATGTATGAGGGTACAAAATACAACATGGATAAGCAATCCACTGGTGGAGACCACGGAGCACGCATCCCACGAGTAGATCGGCGACGCGGATTCCCACAGGAACTGATAAGAATGTGGCCCTGCTTTTGAGTCGAGGTCGTGCACCACGAACTTGCTGGATGAATCGCAGCCGACGAGCCACTTCCCGTAGATAATTTTAGGAGGAACCGGAAAGTGTGTATATCCGCTCCCTACACTCGAGATGTCTCCCATAGGTTGCGTTGTCCACGAGTGTGCTAACCGTTCGGATTGAACGAGCGTGTGCTCGAGGAACTGGATCGTTTGAGAAGGAAACGGTCCAGGAGGGCGGGGCAAACGTGCATTCGTATACAGCGTCTTCCAAATTGCATGATCGGAAGTAAGATCATAGAACTGCTTGGAAACCTGCCCAGTGTTAGCACTCGTGACAAGGCTGCGCGACGGAACTGAAGATAAGAAGCGAGGCTTACCGCTCGCAGCCGGATCACGTCTAGAGGACCAAGGAAACAAAGGACGTGAAAGATAACCTCCGATGGTAGGATACATAGTGGGGATTCCATGTTCGACGACGTTGGGTGCAGACGCGTTTCGAGTCCGAAAATGGTTCTCATGAGTCATGATCATGTGATGAGAACACGTTCGCGCGCGCGCTTCCAAGTTCCCGAGGTACGTATCTACGCGCCATCGGTTCAACGCAATGTCGTCACTACCCTCGCACGATTCTCAGAATTATCCCTTCCCTTGCTTCCAAATCTCACAGAGTTGGTGTGGAACGAATCAAACTCGTCGACTGACGTCGACATGATGGGGTCCCTTGTCAAATTCATTGTGGGGCCAAGCGTAACTTCTCTTTCGCTCTTGCGTGACCTCATTCACTCTCACCGTCCAGGGCTATTGCTACGACGACGGTCTATGTATAGGTGACATCATAAGGAGGTGGCCTCACCTGTAGGTTTTTCACACCAAGCCGATTTTCCCATGCGTCATGACGGAGCTCGCCTCCCAGCCAGCGCTGCAAACGCTGAGCCTACATGTCCGTCGGTGATGGTCGATCTCTTTCAAACGCTTCCGACGCGGTTCGATAACACTCAGTTACGCGCGCTGACGATTGACCTCGCGCTTTTCCCATCTTTTCCACCTACGGAACCGTCGCTGCTCACGGAGGCCCTCTTGACATCTTTGTACGCATTCTCTGCGCTGCGCACGCTGGACCTGAGTTCGTTTTGTACGGAGATCCTGGAAGATGCTACATATGTGCGGATGGCGGCGATGTGGCTAGAGTTGAGGTGTTTGAAGGTGGGCACGACCGACATGTACAAGGGGAAGCCGATGGCGAGTGTGGGAGCGGTGATCGCGGTGTTGAGTTTCTGTCCCCATTTACAGACGCTGCATATCGTGTTCGACGGGTCAATTCTGCCTCCGTCGTTCCCCATTGTGACGGATGTGGACAGGGGTGGCCAGCATGGGGAATCGATGATGGGTTGCAAGAGAGTTGTAGCGGTGCGTCAGCTCAACAGATGGGTCGGCATCTCGAATCGGCACATTACCCAACTCCACGTCGGGCATTCGCCGATCGGGGAGGATGTGTGCCAACTGAAGGAATTGGCGTCGTGTTCGAGATCGGTGATGCCGCGGTTGTAGACGATTCGGTCCGAGAAGGAGCCGTCTGACGTGGCGGACCGATGGAGGACGATACAGTACCTACTGAGGGAGGCGACGCACTTGCCTTAGAGGACAACATCCATTCTCTGAGTAGATCCAGTATCTTCGTACTAAGTGCACAACCGAGTCATGTCCCTGTGTTCTGAGTCCGCAAGGGCACTACGGCAAGAAAGACATGTACACGCTGATCAGACGGTCCAGATGGTTGCCGTGCGAAACTTCACGCAACTAATTCAGCATAGCAATCCGGGATACGGTTTAACGGTTGGGTACACTGTCAAGCTGCAATCTTCAAAGGTAAGTCATATCGTTCTCCACCAGCAGGCGCTGCGTGGTCCGCCACCCCTCTGACTCTGCCATGTCGAGTATGTAGAACATGTCGAACAGCTCTTTCCTCGACTGAATTCTCCTCAGCCGTGGCATCACTGATCTCAGACACGATACTAAGTCTCTCAACTCCTCCCTGTCCTCCACGATCGGCGAATGCCCAACGTGGATCTGGGTGATATGTAGATTCGAGATGCCCCACGTGCGGGCCCGGCTGGTCGCCACTCGTTCCTTCTTTTCCTCCTCCACTCGTTCCACTTCCCATTCCTCGCCATCTCCCGCCCACTCCCCATGTTGTGTACCCCTTAGGCTGTCCACATCCGGCATCATCGTGGGGGGCGGTGGCGGAATTGACCCGTCGAACACGATATGCAACGTCTCCAGATAAGGACAAGACCTCAACACTGCGATCACCGCCCCTACGCTGGCTACCGGCTTCGCTCTGGACACATCCGCTGCACCCAATTTCAGACTCCTTAACTCCGGCCAAGTCGCCGAAATCCGTTCGTACGCAGCGTCGTCCAACTCCGACGTGCAAAACGCATTCAAGTCAAGTGTGACCAGCGCAGAGAAGGGGTACAGAGACGTCAAGAGGGGTTCTGTGAGCGGGAACTGCAGAAAAAGAGGCGAGCGACGGTGCGAGGACTTAAACGAGATCGTCAGGTTTTGCAGCTGGGTGGTATCAAAGCTTGTCGGAAGCATTCGGAAGAGAGCGTCCATGTCCGAGGGGAGTATAAGATCCAGACCGACGTGGAGACGGAAGTGCGTCGGGGTCCCTTGCAACGTCTGGAGGTACCGTATACAGCACAAGGCATTACTCCCCTCCAGCGAAAATGTATGGATCATGGCTGGGAGCTTATCGAGGTAAACCTCCGTGACAAAGCTATTAAGCTCGACGCTGAGCGTGTTCAACGTTTTCCGGGATGCGAGCTCGTCCACGATGGCTTGTGAAAGTGTGCAACTGTGCAGAACTCGCAGATTTGCCCATCTGCTTACAATGTCACCGATATCTCGAGAATGGTCGTTGAGGGTGGCGCGGGGGATGGCAGTAAATGAGGTCACGTTCGGACATAGATTGGGTAGATCGGCAAGTACAGCCCGTGCAGAAACATAGATCGGCCAAGACACGAGAAAGAGAGAGAGAGAGGTAACCCTTGGCCCTGCAAAGTACTTAATAAGAGACACAGTGGGATCGATGACACTAAACGTGTCCGATTCGCTCCAAACAAGTTCTGTGAGGTTGGGAAGAAGAGGAAGGGAAGCTTCCGGTAATCGTGCGAGGGCAGTGACGACATTGTGTTGGACCGATGGAGGAATGCCACGGCACGGACCGCGGAGAAAATGGACGCGTACCGCATATTTGCGGAATGTCAACCAATGTTTATCACCCATGAACATCCGGACCTGTGACATATGGACGAGATCTAGTAGGGATTAGAGACGAGAATTGGAAGACGCACAACAAAGCGGGAATGCTTTTTGGCCCAGATACGATTTGGCAGGACTTTGATCAAGGGATCTAGGCTATCCAGACGCATCCAAAGCAAATCTAATGCGGGTGCGCTGAATGTGCGACACGTCCGGGCAAGCGATGCGAGTGTTCGCTTGCCTACTGGCGTACGGTCCTCCCTGCATTTACCCTCAGGCGATTCGTCGTATTGCTGTATAAACTCGAGGACAAGGCAGAGGATTTCGGAGATGAGAAAACAACGATGCATGGACGTAGCGGCCCTGGTGGGGAACCCTGCGGGTCGACCCGGCTTGAGACACTGCGGGACAGAGAGGAAGTGTTTGGTGGCCCTTGGAGCGAGTCTAAGGTGCATTTTCGATCAACACCAACGTGAGCGCCCCTTGAATTGCTTTACGCACTCGGTCTCTAAGTTAGGTTTGAGTACATCTGGCATCGTTTTGTCGGGTCCTGATCACAGTCTCCGTTGGCGCCGACACACAGTGACACACCAACAAACAAACCCTTCCTTCATTCTCTATTCCTGCATTTTTCACTGAAGAAGGGGTATGGCCTTGTGCAATTTCTCCCCCCTTGAACTCCCACCAGGATTTCCTCTGAATTCGGCAGCCTTGCCAGTATTGCAATTTACATAATGTTCATGCTTACGCTGAATGGGTTGCCGTTGCGCTTCTCTGTGGAATATGGTGCGCGAAGCACATCTTCAGCACTCGATCGCAGTTGCCACTGCCCCCAGGTCCGCCTGGACACTGACTTTTCGGAATCAACTTCCCAGATCTCGGTAAAAATTTACCCCAACACTGGGCAGTTTGTCTGACCAGGTACCTTTCGCGTTCGCCAAGATGAACCCAAGAGTATCATAGGTTGAGACAAGGAACATTGCTGTTTATAATAATCGGTCGTCACCGAGCAGCCATGGATGTTATGGAAAGACGAGGTGCTTTACTTGCTGACAGGCCTCGCTCGGTCGCAGCCTCTTCGGTGGTATGGGGGTTCTCGTAGTAGGAGCAGGGGACCGCATCCGCAGACCTCGGAACTGATATATATTAGAATCTCAATGAAAAACGCCTCTCGGAACCACCTTCCTTTGTGCTCAAGAGCTCTACATGCGATGTTGCAACCCAAGGTTGCGGAGACATATGAACCAGTGCAGGTCCGACATGCAAAGAATGTGCTGTTCAACATCCTGGATGATCCTATAAACCACGAGATGCACGTTAAACGGTACGCTACTTCGCGCCGCCTATCAGTGTGCTCGAATTAGACCACTTGGCTTTAGGTATGCTACATCAGCGATCGTGTCCATTACCTACGGAAAACCCATGCCGACCACGTACAGCGACCGTGAAGTTCAATTTTTGGCGGTAAATCGTTGTTTGTCACGTTTCGGTGAAGCCACACGTCCGGGAGCATATCTCGTGGACACCCACCCTATCCTTCAGTGCATTCCAGGATCCTTCACACAACTGAGGAAATGGCACCAGGAAGAACTTTCTCGTTATCGAGGCCAGTTGAACTACAGATGGTAAATCAATTTTGCATTCATTGCGGCGTTATCCACAGAAGTTAATTTTCAGCAGGGGAAAGGCAATGCAAAACCTTCTGTGACGGTAATCGGAAACCACTGGTACGTTCAAAGCGATGTCGCTCGGGTAGAAGCGACATTATTCTCAGGGCAATTGCCAGCGACCCGGAGGTCTTCCCCAATCCTGAAAAGTTTGATCCCCAGCGTTGGGAAGGCAAGTTGCGGGATCACCTGCGATTCTGTACGTTGGGTCTCGGCCGCAGGTAAGATAATGTCGATCTGTATGCGTCCATACATGTCTTTGACAATGCCCCACCCAGAATATCTCCGGGGCTGCACGTGTCTATTTTCATAAATACGGCGTTCATTGTGTGGGCGTTCCGTGTCCGAAAACCCTGGTGCCAATCGCTTTCTCTTTTTTTTTTTTTTTGGATCCATTTTTGTCCTTGCGGGGTGTACATACCCTATGTAGGACAACACTAACTAGGAGCTAAAGGAGCAGTTTATGTTCCGTCGTATCGCCGGTTTCGCAGATGCCCCGTTTCGGGCTGTAAGGCCCTCATCGGTTCCACCGTTCCTGCCGGCTAATCGCTTTCTCTGACCAGCGAATGTGCACGCAATGTCCTTGAGTGGGATTTCGAGACTTGGTTGCCTGGAGCGGAGATCAAGAGATTATTCACAGTGTCGTTGGACGGGGAGTTAAACTGACACGAGATGGAGCTTCGTGACCCCCCGGGAAGGAAGGGCTAGGTCTGTTCATATCGATCCCGAGTTGACGGTATGCCACCTGTGCCTTCGAGGCCCACTTCTCAACGAGTGTGGGGAGTCTCGCGTGTTAGTCATTATTCCTTCTTACACCCCAGAGTAGTCCATTTGATTCTTACTACTGCCAAACCTCGTCGTGCTCCATCCCGTCATCATCTACACATACTTCGGGGAATCTCGGGAATAAGTGCTTTCCCAGGTGGTCATACCGACTTTCAGGTTCTTCGTAGTATTTAAGACCGTAAGTGCTCTGTAACTCCACAGCTCACGTTCATCGGGGGTAGTTGCTTTGTACACCCTGACGGTCATTATGCTCTATTTTCTATCGGTGCTGGACCTGGTGGCCACTGCAGCCTTAGCGACCCCGATCATATACGACGGTCGTGCACGTTACAACTATACCAGCGATGATCTCAATAACTCCGTCGACCCGTACCTATCGTGAGTTGATACTCTCGCAGTCTCTCTTGTTTGCTAAATGTCCCACCACAAGGGTCGTCAAGGGAAGCACTGAAAATGCGACATATGTAAGTTGCTCTTATGACGTCTCGGAGTATCCCAGAGTCCAACGGTGACCCGGTCAGTACACCACGCTCCTGGGACACACTCTGTATCCCACTCCGCTATGGAATATGCACCTGGATCCATTGCTGCCGCTTCCGAGTTTGTCTTACCCCATCGAACAACCGATGACGATCTCTATTGACAACACCTCCATTTTCGTTCCCGGTGGGAACTCGCCGCAGCCACAGTATGGATTCCGCCGCACTGAGCTCATCGCCCAGAAATACGACAACCACACAGTTCTCAACAGTATCGCCGATGTGGGCACGACCGTCTTCCACGTCTCCATTCGTGCAGACGACCAACTCCCCTTGAACATGAGTCATGAATATCAGATCGTATGGATCGAGCCCAACGACGGGAGCCACGTGTTCGAGATTCAGCTTGGTAAATGCAGCGGTTTCCAACGACGTCTCAAGGACTCATTCGCGGATTCCTATTTTTTCCCCTCCCTTTGGTGTAGGTTCCCCTTTTACTGACCCAACGGGACCATTACCCGTCGCCGACGCACACTACCTTCAAGTGAGAAATCACGCCCTCGACCTCCTGTTTGAAACACCCTTCACCTCGGGCGATTGGCACAACTTTGCCGTTCAGGTGGACTGGACCCACCTCACACTCGGCGTGTTTTATTCCACGGACGCAACGCCGCTCGAGGCGGTTACTGGGGTCGAGGATAACTCGAGTACGCCTGCGGGTGCGGCGGGCCAGGGAGACTATCACTTTGGAGTCCTCAAGGTGGGTGTGATCGTTGCGTCTGCAATTATTTTTTCTCTTGTGCCCCACTAACAGCGGTATGACCGTGGTCGTGTGAAATGTGTAGCTACCGCTCGTAGATCCTTCCGAGCCACCCTCCGAACAAGCGGACGTCGTCCACTATGGAGTCCAGGAAGGTGACAAGGAGGCACTAACGTACTCTGGCATATTCGTTGAGAGTATCAAAGATGGTGTGTCCGCTGGATGGGGAAAGAATATCTGTCCTATCACATAGCCATACCCTAGTGCCTGTGTGACGGAAAAGCGAAAAATAATATTACAACGGGGACATTTTCCGCCAGGCACTAGGAAAGGAAGCTCTGGACCTTGGACAACGGTGCTGGTGCTGTTTCTTTTTCTCCGTGATTCGTTACAAGGAACACGTCGCACCTTGAACAAAGGCACGGAAACATACCGATAGAGAGGATGAAAAAAAAAGCTTGGATTTTGCACATGATCATGAGTCACCTGTCAGCCGCATCTGCCATCATGTGCGCCACTTCCGAGATCAAGTTTGGCACATTTTGTGAAGGATTCGCTCACAGCCTCCCGGACCAAACATGATCCCATGCCGGAGTCCTGGTTTACCCAGTGTTCTCTCTTTGTAAATACGACAGGAACAGCTCCGCAAGTAGACCTAACGAGCATGAACAACGCTTTCGTTTCAAGTTGTTACGACAGTGTTCAAAGAAATAATATTCAGGCCTGCATCGGTCCGAATCCGCGTTCTTTCTGAGGGGGTGTCGCAAAGTGTCCATTACGAGCGTGTGAATGCCCGACAAACCGCCCTATGAATCTAATCAGTGTCACTGTTCCATGGAACGGCGTGTCTGCGCACCAGTTTTCCCTCACGTTATACGCCTTGAGACAGCACAGATACGATTTCCCGCGGATGCAGTAGCTTCTTGGTCTTTGTTGGTGGTATATAAACCTCCTCCACAGAATTGATACAGGAAATCATAGTCGCAAAATCCGATCCGTCAAGGATGCCGCCATGGCGATCCAAAAGTACGACACGTTTGCCAAAATTACGTTTCATCATATCTGGCGATGTATATGAGAAGCAAAAATCAACAGGACAGGAGCCATTTGACGCGCAATACTATTGTGTTTGTGAGCAGCGGGTCCGCTGCCCTTGAGCGGGGGGACCCCGAGCTGCAACTGCAAGTCGGCCATATAGCCTTGTCTGATATATTAAATACGCACCAAGTCTAGATTAGATCGAGAACTTCTTGATTCTCACTGCGGATAGGCTAACCCATTGTGCCAGGTGGGTCTGTCAGCAACTACCAGTTTCCTGACAAGGTTTATCTCCTCCGACCGGCCACTACGACAACACCCAAAAGGGATAGCTCACCATTCAATATTCAAGGTTCACCTCGAGCGCGCGTTGCCGCTCCACGGGTGATTTTCGGCAATGGTGAAGTACTCCCAAACTGAATCCTTGGTGCCCCACCATTTATATAGCGTGAACGTACCCTCGACAGCTGCCTTCTTGCAACTCGAGCTCCATCGAGCAATCTATCGTTTGTGTTAAAACCCCTTCTTTCATGCCATGACTTCATTTACTCACCGCTGCATCTCGTTTCTTGGTGGAGACCACATCCCCGCCACCGCTATTGGAATCGGTGAGTGGGCTTGGTTTGTCCAGAGTAGCTAATTCCTAGCCTTTCCAGTGGTGCTTGCTCTCGTGGCAGCCAAGTTTTGGCCGCGATCATCCGGTGGTCGGGCTCATGATATACACCGCATGGGTATGCGCTGACCTCCGCCACGCCGATGGCCCTGTATATTAACGAAGAAACACCAGGAAAACTCCAGACACCCAATCCAGCATATGGATGCCCTGTAGTTGCGGCATTCACCACGCCAGATCAGAACATTGGTCACTAGTCCAGAAATTGTAAAGCTCCGGAGAAGTGATTATTAGATACAATTGACACACCCTGTTTCATCAACAAGTTAAGGGAGAAGGGCGTGGGAGGGGGGGGACCCTAGCCAAGGCCGACGTGTATTTCGGCTATTTCAACTAGCCTCGGGTGCGTTGGCTGCGTCGGGTGCGTCAGTTGCTGTCGGGTATGTGAAATTTGCCACATGTTTTTCCTTTTTCGGCCGCGTCGCGTTCAAACTCAGCCGTCGTCGCCCTTTGTCTCGAACTCTCATCATACCATATTCGAAGCAGCCCAGCCTTCCTGTCTCTCAGCCTCCAACTGTCTCCCAGCCACCTACTCTCAGAGTCATACGCACTTACGCGTAGTTACACGGTCGTCCACCATATTAAATAAGGATAACATTGCTATTCCCCATAGTGCACTAGGGGCAGTTCCTGGGTGACGTCGACCCAAGCGTCTAGGGATAGACGATACATCTGGTCCTACCGTTCACGTGAATACAGGTCATTGTCACGTTGTCATATCTCATATTACGAGGTAGCTCAACACTGGGGTTATCCCGTCTCTATTATTTTTTGATTATATCCACTTCCGACCTGCTTGCTGCCTTCCACGCAGGTCATTCACTTCTGACCCGTTGCTGCCTTCCACACGGGTCAAATTTTCTCTCTTTGTGTCCATTTAAATGTAAGCATCTCAACTTCTCATGCTAAACTCCATCTTGATGGCAATATATCAGGGCAATCCCTCCTACTTCTCCTGAGCGGGCATGGACTGCTGGCCGTCAGACTGAACGTGATCAACGTGTTCTTGGCTCACCCCCCTCCCGTCGTCATCCCCCCTCTGCTGCTTCAATGGCTCCAAATATATCCAATGCTTTGATCGTAAGTGGCCATGGTTTTCATAACATTCTATTATTAAAAATGAAATAAAAATCCAGAACCACCCTCCTGTGCCTGTACATCAATATCCAGGCATGCCACGTCATCAGATTGAACATCTTCATGTTCAACGAATGCGTCGCTTGCGCTCTCCTTCTCCACCTCCCATTCAACATCAGCCTCCTCCACTATTACCTCCTTTTGCTCTTCCTGCTCCTCTGCCTTTCCCTCCTCCTCCACAACCTCCAAGAGTGGACTATACTGCAAGATTGATGCAGGACTTTAGTTCTGATCATCAAAGGCGCCGTTCTAGACGTTCCAATCGTGTCTCCACCTTGCATTCTGCAAATGCTCATGCTGGTCCTGTGCATCCTCCTTCCATTCCACATCAGAATGTCATCAATTTCCAGCATGAAGCAGATCAGCAAGCTCAGGCTGAGCAACTTTTGGCTGAGCAACATTTACAGCATCAGAGACAAATGGAGCAACAGCAGCAACAAGCTTTGCTTCAGCAACAGGCTTTGCTTCAGCAGCAGGCTTTGCTTCAGCAACAGTGGGAACATCAGAGATATTTGGAGTACCAAAGATACTTGGAGCATCAGAGACATTTGGAGCATCAGAGACAATTGGAGCAGCAAAGACAAGCTCAGCTTCAAAGGGAAATGGAAATCCAGGCCCAACAGGAGCAACAGGAGCAGATATGACTTCAGCGAGAGCTGCTGCATCAATGGCAGTTGGAGCAACATCGGCTGGCTATGTTACGACAACAATTGGGGCATCAAATACAATTGCAGGAGAATCAACAAGCATTATGAGAGCAGCAGAATCAGGAGCAAAATGAAATTCAACAAGTACAACAGCTCTCTCAAACTCTTCTTTCTCAGGCCCTTGGTGAACACAGTCAACGTTCGGCTGAACAGTATGACCAAGATCAGCAGAGACAACGTCAAAATGATGCTTATCCTGATTCTCCTCCACCATCACCATCACCATCACCACCACCTTCTCCTGGTCCTCCACCATCTATACCTTTTCAAAGATCACAGTCTCCACCTGTGGTTCCTGCTCCTATTCCTCCACCTCCACCACCTGTTAGAACACCATCTCCAAGACCTCCTTCACCTCCTCCAAATCCAGATCCAGATTCATCTGATTCCAGCTCCAGTGACTCTGATGATCTTCAGGATGATAATAATCCACGGCCTCCATTGCGTGTTCCCCCTGGTGGAAGACCATATGCTGAGCCCATTCAATCCCACTCTTTGGGGCCCATGAACATTCAATGTCCCAATTGCCATGCTCTTCACTTTATTTCAGAAAAACTTACCAACTCTGGCATTCGTGAGCCTCGCTTTGGCATGTGCTGTCTTCAGGGTCAGGTCAACATTCCTGCCATTCAGGAGTGGCCACATGTTCTTCAGGATCTCTTTGATGACCCTCAGGATCGCAGGCAGTTCAAGAAGAAGATTCGCCAATATAACAACACTTTGGCGTTTACATCCATGGGTGTTGATATGGACAATCAAGCCATCCAAGGATCTGGACCCTCATCATTTCGCATTCATGGCACACTCCACCATCTCATGGGTGCTCTCATACCACCAGATGGTCTCCAGCCCT
>JBBPQL010000754.1:0-17726 GCA_038092515.1 Boletus subparvulus | reverse complement strand
ACACTTTCTTTGTACACTTTTTGTACACTTTGTGTACACTTTTGTGCTACCTTTTTACTACCCTTTACTACACTTTTTGTGCGCTTTTTCACTATGCTTTTTTGGTACACTTTTGTTACACTTTTTTGCTTCACTTTGCTACACACTTGTACGCTTTTTTGCTACACTTTGCTACAACTTTGTGCAACAATTTTTTACTATGTTTTGCTACACTTTTGGTTCGCTTTTTTACTACACCTTCCACTACACTTTTGGTACTTTACCTATTTGCTACACTTTGCACTGCCAGTGGCACTGGCATACACTTTTAGTACACTTTTTAGTACACTTTGTGCAACAATTTTGTACATTTGTACTCCACAAATTTGTATCCATTTTGCTATACCATTCAACATACTTTGCCACATTAACAGGCCTTGCAATAGTAGTCTATCTCACTGGAAAGATGGTACAGTTTTTGCAATCTGTACAGGTCTGTGGCCTCTATGCAAAAACTACTGTTTTACTGATGCACCATGGCCACTAAGCTACACGACCTTGTCGACCACATTTACACCATTGGAATCCCCAAGCAGGACAATTTTCTGCTTATCCTACTCATGAACGCGATGAGCAGTGAACTCTCTTCCCTACGCAATCATGTCGCAGACTGCATCAATGCGAGCACCACCACCGATCCCTATACCTCCACTCACGTCGTTCAGCATATTGAGATGGAACAGCAGCTGATTGATGGTGAGAAACAGTGCCACACGTCCCTAGCACTGGCGGCTACAACACACTGCCCGTCCAATGCTAAGACACAATCCACCAAAACATGTTTGAACTGCAGAGGCACAGGCCATACAGACGATGAATGCTAGAAGGAGGGTGGAGGTCGCGCAGGCCAATGTGACGCAATACTCACCAAACAACAGGCAGCCCGGGCAGCAAGAGGGGCCAAAGACAAGCCCTCCACAGCCAAACCCCCCACAAAAGTTCCCACCAGCACTCAGGCCACACATGGACTTCATTATGACACATCAGGACGTGCATACATCCTAGACAGCACGTCCGGTGAAGCCATATTCGTTGCCATGCCATCCACCACACCTACCCCCTCCATTCCCACTCCCCCTGGGGAAGCACAGTCTTCATGCGAGTTTGCTGGACTCGCTTACGACCCCATTACCCCGGCATTCATTCAAACGGCCACCGCTGAGGACCTAGTAGAATACGATGCCCTTAATGCCATCGACATTTCCACCTCCATCAACTGGCATGCTCACACACATGACGTAGCTCTCGCCAGCATCACATACAAGGCCCCCAACCAGCATGCCGCCACCATCATCGATCCTGCCCTAGACACGTTCTACCTCGACGGCGGCACATCCGTTCACATAAGCAACACTGAGGCAGATTTCTTCACCTTGCGGCCTACCACCCCACACGCAGTCAATGGCGTTGGCAGCTCCTCAATCCTTGCAGTGGGTATCGGCTCAATCAAACCACCATTGTGAAAGGGCTCCACCTTACCCTTTGCAATGTCCTCTTCATCCTGTCTGCAACCATTTGCCTCATCTCGGTGTAAAACAACAAACCTTACTAGGTGAATAGTGAGGTCTATGTGTGTGGGGGTCTAAGGGCATGATAGGCTCGTCCCCAAAGAGGATCCTATGAGGTTAGTGAAGACTCGGGTGAAGGGGATGATGAGGAGAAGGTAAAACTGGCTGTCCGAAGGTAGTCCAGACCATGGGAAAGTAGGCCGGTCGAAGACCGGTCTGTCAGGTGTGTAGTGGAGAGATGGTGAAGGTGTGAAGGTGGTCAATGAGCCCTGTAGTGGACTCGGACATGTGGACAGTAGATGGATTGTTCGGGAAAGCAGATGATTTGAATAGGTGCCAAAAGATGCATTCAAAATGTGAAGTACAAACTCTTTATAGTCCGGGAATTGCCCAGGACTGTGTAGTTATGATAGATAAAGTTTAGAACTCTAACGAAAAGATATCTGACAGTCAACAGATACAGAACGATCAAAGAACATATTACCAAAAAGGGATACTGACGTGAGACCGACTGGTCTATCACAGGAAAACGAAGTCCGGACTTGGACTACATGCAGAATGGACCGGTCAGGTTTGGTCTAGTATGGGAAACCTAGCTAGAAAGCCTCGGAAACTTGGGTTACCAACCTAGAGGTGTATAGTGCTCAACATCGGTGTCTGCCCTCTGTGCCCAGACTAGATGCTCTGTGTATTTCGATGACAACACCTGCTGGGTTACCGCACACAACAGTACGTGCATCCTTAATGGTGCCCTCAGTGCCCGCTGCCTCTACTCCTTGACTGGAGGTCGGCTCTCAGTGGAGCATGCCCTCCTCGTCCACCGCCTACCCACCCTCCACACCTGGTACAGCCATCTCGGTCATGCCAACTACCGTGCTGTCTATGACCTCGCTCATGAGGGATGAGCCACAGGTATGCCAATTGACCTCTCTATCTCACCTGGTTCCTGTTCCAACTGCATTCTCAGTAAACAGAAACACTTGAGTGTACTGCACATCAGGCAGGGAACCAGGGCGAGTAGGAAGCTTGGCATAATACATGTAGACCTTTTAGAACATCCAGAACATGGATCAGCACTTGGCAACAAATATGTCCTCAACATTGTTGATGACTTCTCCTCCTACTGCTGGTCCATACCACTGCCAGCCAAGTCGGATGCATACAAGGTGCTCATGGACTGGGAGCATGCACGTGAACTAGAAACCTCGCTCAAAGTCGGCATCTATCGCTCTGATAACAGTGGACTCAAGTGCACTGCACTCCAAGAGTGGCTCCTCTCGTGCAGTACACAACACCATTTCACGGCACCACATACGTCTGCCCACAATGGATGAGTTGAACACATCCACGGGACACTCATGGGTAAGGCACGCACTATGTGCTCTGCTTGCGACATGCCCCCAAACCATGGGATGAATTTATAGTCACTGTGTGCTACCTGACTAACTGTACTCCCGTCAAGTCCCAAAACAGCCACACTCCATATGAATGCTGGTACGGCACCAAGCCTGACCTCTCCCACCTGCATGAAATTGGCTGTCGAGCCTTTGTGCTCATCCAAAACTCCCATAATCCCAAGGTCTTTGACCGGTCAATTGAGTGTGTCCTCATTGGATACTCTCAAGACTCGAAGGCATACCACCTATTCCATCGTCCCTCAAAGAAAACCCTGGTGTCATACCATGTATCCTTCATTGAGTCTCACCAGGACACTAATCCCTCATGCCCACATGCCACACCGTCCTCTCCCCCCACCACAGCAGGCCCTCTCACTATACTGTCTGTGCAACCCCCTCCACCGATGCCTGAGCCTCATTGTTCCCCCCACACCCCCATCCCTTCTGAAAAGTCATGTGCTGCACAGGGCATCCCATATATCCCTGCATCTCGTTGTTCACCCCACACAGTCACCATAACCACTGTGCCCGACGACGACGACCCTCCCCCTACCAGTACACCAGCCACTTATGTACAATTATGATGACAACACTGACGACACAACTCCACCTCCCAACGTCTCCTCTCTATCCGACGCCTTCGTTTCCTCACCAGAGACACCTCCCAATCTACACTTCCCTGACGACCCAGCGACCTATGCCAAAGTGATGGCCTCCATTCATGCCACAGAGTGGTCACAGGCTCTTCGAGAGGAATTCGAATCCCTACGCCACATGGGAGTGTACAAACTCGTCCCTCGTTCTTCCGTTCCACCTGATTGAAAGGTCATGCGAGGCCACCCCATCTTCAAGCTCAAATGAGATGCCGAAGGTAATCCGAGCCATTTTAAGGCTTGCTATGTCTGTCGCAGCTACACCGCCATCTTCAGTCAAGATTACTCGAAAACTTCCTCACCAACAGTGCATCTTGAATCATTCCGTATACTTGCACATCTAGGCACTGCACTCAATTGGGAAATGGAATAACTTGACACAAAACCGCATATCTCAACAGTGTCCTTGCCCCTGATGAAGTATGTTATATGGAGCAACCTGAGGGCTTTGTCGAGCCCAGACATGAAGACTGGATTTGGGAACTACAGAAAGGATTGTATGGTATGAAACAAAGCGGTCACATGTGGAACGAGACCCTCCACCTCCAAATGATGAACTGGAAGTTCCACCAACTGGAATGCAAATATTGCATCTACTACCGTGAACTCAACGGCGAAATCATCATCGTCGCTATACATGTCGATGACTTCTTCATGGTCGGTAACTCATGAGACGCCCTCACACACTTCCGCCATCAACTACAATCCGTCTGGCAAATATCAGACGCTGGAGATGCACATTTCTGCGTGGGCATTGCCTTATCACACAATCATGAATGCTGCACCGTCAGCCTCTCACAGACCGCTCTCATTGACCACATCATTACCCAATTCGGTCTATCGGATGCACACCCCATTACCATTTCCATGGACCCGGTGTAGAGACTGGTATGTCTTTGTAGGTGTATCCTCCATTTCCCCCACATTTTCTCCCCTTTCACTCTAATACCCTCTTCGATGCATCTTTGACAAGTCCAAGCCCAGCTGTCTTAGTCCAAAGGTACTCTGGTACTCCGGAGCGTCAGTCTTCTCGGTCTTCTATATCGGAACTATCTGTTTGTCCTTATCTTAGCATCGTCCATTCCACTATCTCTTGGTCCCGTCGTCCTTCCTTGCCACGTGCCTTCCACAGACTTCAGTGATCTCATCATTGTTCTTCTTTAGGTCTTTTTAACTCCAGACTGATCACATGTGATAGCCACTATATAAAATGCTCCATTCTGTCTAGACAGATGGTGGCACCTGTCTGTTCATTTCCAATAGTGTATTTTCATTACCCTTTTGGGTTTCATGTCACGGCTAGTAGTTTCTGGTTGTAGTTAGAGTCCGAGAATGCTCAGACTATAATATCCATGTATGGTATCAAAAATACCAGCTCCCTTTTGGCTCACAATTACTGTCACTGTCACTGTCTTCAACACCAAATGCAGTAAACCGTCTACTGTGTATTTACTGTTCCTCTCTTTCATTCCATAGGCCCGAAACTGCTCAGACTATTGGACTAACGCTTGGACTAACGCTCGCATTTCGCTCAGACTTGTTCTTAAACGCTGAGTACCATCAAACAGACTTCTCCCGGACTTCTCCCTTTCCTTTTGAGTCTCTTTTGGGATGAACCAATCGTACCCACTAACTATTTCTACACTTGCTACAGTCTGTTGATAGGTTTTTATACCCAAATGAAACCATCACAGCCGGGCAAGGATCTTTAAATCGGGTCTCCACCTCTCACGCCCTACAACCGCACCCACGCCTGCCGAACAACTCTCACTCTCCCACCTTCCCTATCGCTCTCTAGTCGGGTCCCTCATGTACATCGCTCTGGGTACCTGACCAGACATTGCATATGCAGTCCAACAACTCTGTCACTATCTCAACTGCTACCATAATATCCATTGGGAAGCAGCCAAGCACGTCATCCACTACTTGAAAGGCACTTGCACCCTTGCGCTTACCCTGGGTGGAGACCATGCAGCTCACTTGCTCAGACACACAGACTCTGACTTCACAGCCTGCATTGACACCCGACATTCGGTCAGCGGCTACTGTTTTTCGCTGGGCCTTGGTGTGATCACTTGGTCCACCTGCCAACAGTGTATAGTCACTCTTTCCTCTTGTGAGGCCGAGTACGTCACCGTGAGCGAGGCTTGCCAAGAACTCACTTGGATCCACACCCTTCTCACGTCTGTCGGTTTTCCCCAACTCACAGCCACCCCTCTCATGTGCGATAGCTGTGGTGCACTGATACTCATGGAGGACCCCTCGTTCCATGCTCATGTCAAATACATTGATACACATTACCACTACATCCATGAAAGAGTTCACCTCAGACAAACCCAACTGCACTATGTTAACATGAAAGACAACCTTGCCGACATCTTCACCAAGGCTCTCCCGCACCCCGCCTTTTTTTTTTTTTTTTTTGATCCATTTTGTCCTTGCAGGGTGTACATACCCTATGTAGGACAACACTAACTAGGAGCTACAGGAACAGTTTGTGTTCTGTTGTATCACCGGTTTCGCAAATGCCCCATTTCGGGCTGTAAGGCCCTCATCGGTCCCACCATTCCTACCAGCTGGTTTTAGGTGTGCAAACCTTCCTCTCAATGACCTCCGGTATCTGTATTTGGTGAATGGGATGGTTTGGGGTCATATTTGGTAGATGTCATGTGCCCGTCTGCCGGAGCGGATGTGCACACTTAGGAATGGGATCCGGGAGCAGCTACATAAGTTTTTGGTAGATTTGGATGTCCGCACGGTTTCCTAGGCATCAGCAGGCTTGTATTAGTTGGGTGGTAGGGTAATGAATATTGATTTTTGGGGGTATATGGGTGTTGTTATTGTAATGGTGACAGTCTATTATGTGTGGGTATGTTAGCGTGGCTGAGTGCGTGGATGGGAAATATTACCGAGGGTCATGGTGAAACACCCTGTTTGTTCGATGTATGATAGGAGGTAGGGGATTGTTTTTGCTGACAAGAGTAGGAGTGGTATGTTCATTGCGCATGTGCTGACTTTTTGGTGTAGGGTGTGTCTTGGGCAGTCATAGTGGGGGCAACGGAGGAGGAAGTGGATAGTGGTTTCTGGTGTATCTGTGCAATGCAGGCATGAGTCAGTTGGAGATTTTGTAATGTGATGCAGATGTTTATTGAGAGGGCAGTGGCCCGTCCGTAACCATGTTAGTACTGATGTTTGTCAGTGGTTTAGTAGCTTGGTGATTTTGAGGAATGAGTCTGAGGGGAGCCAGGGGTCAGTTCATGTCATGGTTTCATATTGTGGTGACTCAGCCAGTTTTTTGATCCATCGATTTTTGTTTGTTTGTTTTTGGTGTTGTAACATGGCTGAGATGCTGAGTGGGAGGGGTTTGCCTCAGAGCAGCGCTGGTAGGTGGGGTGTCTCACTGTTGTACATTGGGCCTTCTGATGCCTTTCTGGCTTCCCCGTCAGCCTTTTTGTTACCTTCAATACTGCTGTGTCCCGGTATCCATCTGACAGTGATGTTGCGTGATCATAGGTGATGCTTGGCTTTTGCTTGTCTTATGGTTGCCTGGAAGTTGTCAATCAGGTAGTGGCCTGATCTAGTTTGAAATACATCACTGGATTTTATCACTGCCTGGTTGTCGACAAAGATAGATATGGGGACGTCGACGTCTGGTTCATCGAGGATGAGGTTTGCGGCAAGCAGCAGTCTGACTGCTTCAGCTTCGTATACTGTGTGTTGATCAGTGGATCCTAGGTGGTATCGTAGGGTTCGGGTGCTGCCATTTGGGCAGGGGGTGTAGGTTAGCGTGCACTTCTAGTACGTCTGTGGCCATTGATCTTAGGGCACCTATCATGCTGAGTAGCACTATGCATTGTACTTGATTGAGCTTCTTTGCGGCGGTGATGGATCCTCGGCGGATGTCATCGTTGTCGTTAGAGTGTATTGGGGTGAACCAGACGTCAATGGCATATAGGAGTTTTGGAAGGGCTACTGAGGTGTAGAGCTGTCACATTAGCGTTAGTGACAAACCCTTGGATGTGGTTGCTAGATGTCGAAGTTGTAGGGTGTACGCTGTTCCTTTGCTGATTGCGTAATTGATGTGGTGTTTCCATTTAAGGCGTTTGTCTACTATTACACCGAGGAATTTGTGTGAGGTGGATGGTTTGATGACGGTGCCTCGGATGTCCATTGGGAGACCTGTTGCTTGTTTTGTGGGGGTGAAGTCAATGAGGCCGAATTTGTTGGTTTCGAACTTGGAGTTATGGTTGCATGACCAATCAAAGCCCCCTCCAGTGCGTTCTAGCATATCCTGTAGGGTGTGGTGAGTTACTTCAATGGTTTTGCCTACCACTATGAGTACGGTGTTGTCAACAAATGCTAAGGTGAGTTCGTTAGGGTGTCCCTGTGAGATGTTGATGAGGTCAGCATTGTAGATGATGTAGATGATCATGGAGAGAGGCTCCCCCTGCCCTATTCTGTTGGTGATTGGGATCCAGTCTGAGGTATGACCATCGAACATTAGTCTTGTTCGTCTGTTGAGTAGAACTTGCTCCATGAGGTTGATCAGTGAGTTTGGTATCTTATGGCGCTTCATGTTGTGTATGAGGTGGTTGGTGATAGCATTCGGGAAGGTGCCTTCAATATCTAGGAACAGTGCTGAGACTACCTTGTGTGCTCGCCATGTGTTTTTGACTGTAGCTTCGAGTAGATGGAGCAAGTCGGTTGTTGATCTATGTACCTGGTCTTCCCCCAAAGTGAGTGGCAGGCAAGAGGTGATGGGTTTCTATGATGTGGGATAATTGGTCAGCTATGATCAATGTGAGTAGTTTGGTGGTGGTGTTGAGGAGCGCTATGGGCCTGTATGCTTTTGGGATCGAGTAGTCCGGGCGGCCGGGTTTACATAGTACAATCGTGTTGAATTCGCACCAGGGTGGGTAGTAGGTGTTGAGTGAGGTGACCACTCTGAATACACGTAGTAGGTGTGGGGTTAGTACGTCGGAGCAGTTCTTGAAGACAACGTTTGGGATTCCGTCTGGCCCTGGAGCTTTGTATGGGCTGAGTTTGGTTATCACTCGAGTTAGCTGTTCCTCTGTGATGGGTCCTGGGTTTGATAGCACATCTGGATAGAGATAGTCAACGGGGATTGTGGAGACTGAGGGCGGCGGCGGAAAGAAGGTCTTAGCCAGAGTTTTGCTTTTGTCTTCATTGGACTTTGCTTCTAGGTGTTGTCCGTCTGGGGTTCGAGTTCTGAGCATTGGGATGCAGGTTAGGCCACCGTCACTAGGTTCTGTGTTGAGGTATTTGTTGGCTATCCAGACATCGGCCATGTTGGTGCTTTCTAGCTAGTCGATCCAGTGGGCGAGCTTTGTCTTCTTGATAGCTTCTGAGTACCTATTACATAGGGTATGGTGTTGATCATGGCTGGGGTGGTTGGGGAGCGCTCTTGCTTTGTGGGATATGGCTGCCGCTCTGTTGACTTCTTTATGTAAGGTGGTTAGTTCGTGACTCAACCAGCATTTTGAGGTTGGGCAGTATTTGGCTGTGGGAACGGGCGCCCCGCCTTCATGCACTTACGCAGCCTACTTGGCCTGTCATAATTAGATGCGAGGAGTTTTCCAAGTAAGGAGGAGTGCCTTGCTGAGGAGGAGTGTCGGAACATATAACATTGAGTCATTCCAAACCTTAACCATTGGAATTCCATGTTCAACAGTATAAGTACCATTCTTCCTTCTCATCTCCCCTTTTCCTCTTCACCCATCATATTGGTGTTAAGAGTCATTCGTATTCTTCTAGCTCTGACAGATCCCCATCTCGCTACCCCATGGCAAGTGTTGTACAACAGTTGGAGTGACCATGCATTTATTACAACCATGGGGTTTGATGTACAAACCTTCACGTACATCCTCTCATCTGGTTTTGCCACACACTGTGATGAAAATCCAATTCCCTGCAATGACACAAGTGCACTCACAAATCCATGACCCGAACGACAATCCTTGGATGCTGCCAGAGCTCTTGGCCTAGTCCTGCATTATTTAAACTCGACAATGCAGGAGGTTAACTTGCAGCAAATATTTGCACTTATCCCAATGACTGTATCATGATATATCACCTTTGCACTTCGCATCCTTCTGTCTACACTTCAAGCTATCCCTGAAGCCAAGATCAAATGGTCAAAGGAAAATGACTTTGAAACACTCTCACATCTTGTTTTACAATGACATTCTCGACTTGTTGGGGCATTTGGAAGTATCGATGGCCTGAAGCTCCCAGTGCAGACATCTGATGACATCGACATCAAGAATGCGACCTTCAATGGTTGGCTCTCAGAGCACTTTATCAGCTCTGTGCTCATTTTCTCATCTAAAGGTAATTCAAACTGTCTTGTTGTCTCTTTGTCACTCAAATTCCACTTAGGAGTCATTATTGCTGCACGAACAAATGCTCCAGGGAGTTGGCATGATTCTCAGGTTGCACAACAAATCTACAATGTTCTTCAAAACAAGACACCAGATGGTTATTACATCATAGCAGATACTGCATTTCTGAGAGGAACTGCAGAGATCAATGGCTGCATCCGTGCACAATTGAAAGATGGGCAATGAGTTGCAGGAACCCCTGATCAGATCATGGAAGCAATGGCATTCAATCAAGAGCTGCTCTCATACCAGCAAACAGCAGAGTGGGGGACGTGTGCTATTCAGGGCTCCTTTGGAAGGCTTCGAACTCCACTGTCCTGCAATGATAGCAATGCCAGGGGAGACTTGTTGGAGATTTGTTTGTGACTACATAATCTCTGAACAACAAAGGTTGGAATTAATCAAATTCATACTGTATACTTCAAGCAATGGCAGGAAACGGATGATGATGTTGAAGTATGGACGGGGTTCGAGTCAATGTTGTTTTCACAGCAACGGGAGAAGGATCAGGTAGCTCGCTTTCATGTAGTTTTGGAGTATGAATAGATGTAAAGATTAGAGCTCAGGGGTATGTTCAAAAGGTTTCATCGAGATACTGCCCTGCTCTGCATGAACGCATGAGGCAAAAGCAACAACAGAGAATATCAAGGATCTTACCAGATTGATCTTCGGCATGCCTGGGGATCCCTTCATCATCATCCAAGTCAAGCCGCAAACCAATGGTAGCTCTGATGTTTGTGCTTTGGCAGATTGTGATACCTGCCCGCTTTCCAATGGGGCTGTCTCGACTTGGATTGCTCATCTCCAAGTGTATTTCTGCACGATCACATTCACGTTGAGCCTCATAAAGCTGGTTGTGTACATCAAACAATTGGCCATGGAGACTTGCAGTTGTGGCCTATGAGTCACAGAGCTGCTGTGCAAGTGTTAAGTATTGCGTGTTAGCAAGGGAGCAGTTGGTATGCTCCTCATCATGTGCCCTCTGCACCGCTGGATCAAACATAGTTGAGAGGTGTGTCATCAGATCTGCTGCAACCACACCACGGGCATTGTGGTGAGTAGGTGGGCCCTCAGTGTGTAAAGAATGAGCCACTGCAGTGCAGCGTTTAGGCTTTAGATCATCTTTCTCGTCACTCCAATTGTGGGTCTTTCCATCAGCATCAGGATCATCAAAGTCACTGTTGTTGAGGTCCTGAGTCCCTGCATGCTCATTGATGAGGTCATCAATGTGGTGGGCATGCATAACCTCAGGGGGGTATACTCCATCGCCAGTTGACTTTGGAGTCTTCACGAGCTGCCAATTTAACTTAGAATAATAGATGTACAGCAAAGCGAATGACATACCTGTTTGAACTTCGTTTCAAGGAAAGTCACCTTCCATTCAGGGCATGCAGACTTCACAGCCCACTTGTTGAACCTGATTGTGATGGCTTGCCACCCCCATTGTCCAAGCAGAAGTTCCGCTTCAACACAGTCGAGGAGAGTGGTCATGTCCCCAGTAGTGTAGTTGTTGGCCCCCTGTGGGCGGCCACGCTTGACTTTCATGTTTGGCATAGGCAGTAGATCATCATCATCATCATTGAGCTCGATGACAGCTTGAGATCGCTTTTTTGGCTTCTCGGTACCACCATTCTCCTTCTCCTTCCCTTTACCCTTGCGGTGAACACCAGCGACCTTGGGTGACTGGATGTAGCCAAGAGATGATGCGATGATTTGTGGATCAATGTGATCATTGTTTGGTCCCTGTGAAAGGGGGATGGTAGTTGCCTGAATTGGAAGCACTGACACAGCAGTGTTGCCAATGGCTGCATGTGCAAACATAGCCGGGCGCAGCGTTGACAGTCCAATTCCATGTAAACACTACATACATAGTAGTTCTGTAAACTTAAGTTGTGTGTCATGTCGATGAGCACACCTCGAAGGCATGGCTCATAGGCTTGCTAGGCCACTAGCTGCTTGTGTCAAGTTCCTGTTGGCCGGTTTGTTGGGAAGTGAGAGGTAGTGCCTGGTAAGGTACCCGCATTAGTTTAGATTGTACATGATAGACGGAATATACTACCATGGCATAGCCATGATGGGAAATCCATTCACCATTCACACCCTGGATGTACTGTACGAGTTACCAGCATCATCGTACCAAAGCACCATGTTGACACCATCAGAGAATGCTGGTGTGGGAGATTGGCGACCAGTTGGCACTGGTGCTGGCATGCTTGACATGGCACTATAGGGATGTTAGTTTCAAGTTGAGCAAACAAGTAAATTTAGAATGGACTGACCATGTGTGATGCTTGTCGCCCTTTATACTGTTTGATGGCCTAAGAGCCAGGACTTGGTGCCACCTGTGCACTTCATTTTCTGATCGTTGACATTGACCTGAAGGCAATGGTCGTCTTAGTCTTGCATTGAACTCCATAAGCTGATAAGAATAACACAAAGGGAGCACCACGAAGAGGGACTTGGCATACAAATTTCTAGTAGATGAGTGGGAGTGACGAGATTTTCAATACTGCAGGACCTTGTTTGTGACTGTGATATGACTCAGAATGGTTACTTATGGTGCTCCATTCCACTTGAAAGTAAAACCTTTCAGGTCTGCTGGGCTGGAAATGTTGCAAGCCCGTTGTAAAACAACAAACCTTACTAGGTGAGTAACAAGGTCTATGTGTGTGGGGGTCTAAGGGCACAATAGGCTCATTCCCAAAGAGGATCCTATGAGGTTAGTGAAGACTCGGGTGAAGGAGATGATGAGGAGAAGGTGAAACTGGCCATCCAAAGGTAGTCCGGACCGTGGGAAAGTAGGCCGGTCGAAGACCGGTCTGTCGGGTGTGCAGTGGAGAGGTGGAGAAGGTGTGAAGGTGGTCAATGAGCCCTGTAGTGGACTTGGACATGTGGACAGTAGATGGAATGTTTGGAAAAGCAGATGATTCAAATAGATGCCAAAAGATGCATTCAAAATGCGAAGTACAAACTCTTTATAGTCCGGGAATTGCCCAGGACTGTGTAGTAATGAGAGTTAAAGTTTAGAACTCTAGAAATTATACATATGTCGAGCAGCAGGGATTGAACTCAGGACTTTACCCAAAATAGACATTATCACACACATGAACCATGAGACCACAAAACCTTTTCTAATATTTACCATTAGATATATATGACTACATCCTTGATCTGACTACTCATTTTGATCTGCTTTTACTACACATTTGCTACACATTCTTCCTACACTTTTTACTACACTGTGCAACACTTTTGTACACTTTTCTACTATGCTTTTTTGTCACACTTTGCTACACTTTTGATCCTGCCACTTTTTGGTCCGCTTTTCCTACACATTTACTATACATTCTTTCTACACTTTTTACTACACTTTGCAACACTTTTGTACGCTTTTGTACTATACTTTTTGCTACACTTTTGATGGAACACTTTTTACTACACTTTTTAACCACACTTTCCTACACTTTTGTACACTTTTGATGCTACCTTTTTACTACCCTTTACTACACTTTTTGTGCGCTTTTTCACTATGCTTTTTTGCTACACTTTTTTTGCTTCACTTTGCTACACTCTTGTACGCTTTTTTGCTACACCTTTTGCTACACTTTGCTACAACTTTGTGCAAAAGTTTTTTTACTATGCTTTGCTATGCTTTTGGCTCGCTTTTTTACTACACCTTTTACTACACTTTTTGGACTATACAGTGGCTCAAACAACTGTCCCAATGTTTGCATGTTTTTCACTAAAGTTGGTAACCCCTAACCACATCTAACCTGGGCCCTAACATATGAGTGTATAAGATGAGGTGCTTACTCCTGGCTTTCTATAGGTGCAAGGATCAAGGGACTTGGTTAGGATTGGATGAAATGGCAGCCATAGCAAAATGACAACTCATTGGGACAGTTGTTTGATTTTGTACAAGAAAGAATATTTAGTACTTGGTATGACCTCCCTTGGCCTTAATAACTGCTTGAATCCATCTAGGCATGCTTTCTATCCATTTCTGACACCCCTCCACAGAAATCTTCCCCCACTCTACCACCCCTCTATCCCATAATTGATAAACCCCTGTGGGAGCCCTCTCATATCCTGAAAGACATTTTTTGAGATGACTCCAAGTATGTCCAATGGGGTTAAGGTCTGGAGATTGAGCAGGCCAACCCAGAAGCTTGATATCCTGCTCCTCAAACCAGATCTTGGCTCTTCTGGAGGTATGCTTGGGATCATTATCCTGGGGTGCCACACCTCAGAACTTGAACATTCTCATGTCCAATTTCTGGTGAAATCAGACTAGGCCTTTGTGAAGTTGAGGTGTTCAAAACCTCGCAAAGCGGAACTCTGCCACTAGGTGTGGTGGTAGTCCATCCTCCACAATTGGGTTGGCCGGTAGCTCTTGTAGGTCTGTTGTCTCCTCATCCATTACCTTGGCACACACAAAGTTGTCGCACTAGTATAGAAGAGAGTTCTGGGGTATCTCGGCGGATAAGATGGGCATGATGAGAGTCGGTAGATAGGGTAGGAGATGAAGGAGGAGTGTCTTGGGCAATAGCAGTTCCTATAGCTTCTTCAACAAGGGTAGAAGTTGAAGGAGATCCCAGATTAGAATGATGGTGAGGATGAAAGGTATGTCCAGGGATAATGCATAAGAACTCGAAGGGGTGATCAAAGACTTCTTCTCTAAATGGAGCATCTTCGGGGCTTCATCTAAGAATGTTAACACCACGGTTTGGGTGATAACAAATCTCTCCAATCTTCAAAAGATGTGGGCACAAGGGGCAGCGAAGCTGGAATGTGTGACCAGGAAAGAAAATGTTCTCGTCATTGTTAAGATGAGGAGGAGGTGAAGAAGAGGGGTCTTGTTCTTCTGGGACAGGTGAATTAGGTGGAATACCAACCTCCGAAAGTGGTTCTAGATGAAGCATGATCGTTTGCAAGGCTCAGTTTCCATTCACTTCTGTAACAAAGAGAAGTTGGAATTCTTGGAGTAACCAACGAATAACCAACTCTCCAGAAGTAATGGCGAGCTCTAAGAGGTTGTTCTCTTCTGTAACCCGAATGGGTTCAGCTCCAATAGCAATTGACATGGCCAAAGTGATCATGGAGATAGCCAGCATCAAACCAGTAACCAATCAAGAACCATAACGCATGAAGATAGTGGGCATCAGTGCTAGTGTATGATGGACTGCTTCAGCAGGCTCATAATCTATCAGGAATACAATCCCGATAGCACAAGAACATGAAGGGATGAGATGTCTAGTGGTTGGAGACAAAGGTTCAAGTGGTTCAAGTATAAGCAGGGAGGCTTAGGTGTGAACCAGGTGTGATAGGAAAGAACAAGATAGTTCAATAGAGAGATAGACTATAAGGCCCATCTTATATAGTATCTAGTACTGTTTGTATGTATTGATACTAAACTCTAATATCATAACTGTATAGTATAATAAAAGATAAGAGAAGAATCAGCTATTGACTGATAAGGATATGATGTCATGATAAGAGATAAGAATGACATCATAAGTCTAGACCATAAGATAAGAGATAGCTTATCTTGATAAGGTGAGTAATATGAATAGTGTAAAGATAAGATCATAGACCATTCTAGAATCTGGTATCAGGATAAGAATATCTGAATGAGAAATACCAGGATTCTCACAGCCCAAGTGAGCACGCTTAGGTAAGCATGGACATGTATGAAACAGGCAGTGACAGGGAACCCCAAGTCACGTGACATGTGGGCATGTGCAGTTGCCTTATCAGGGGGTGCACAGCATGAATTTCTTTTTTTTTTTTTTTTTTGGCAGAGGCACTAAGGCAAGGGCAACCACATAAGCTGGTCCCACATTGCACAGGCACAAGGCACAGGAGTCATTGCCACCGAAAAGGTAGTCTCATTCCCATCCGTAGTGGTGACAGGCGGAGTTCTAAAAGTAATTTGCAGAGACGTTCCCACTATGTCTGGTGCATTTCGTATGGTGAACCCCCCATGCCATCACACGTCACAGGTAGTCACAGACCTGAATCGACAAATTAGGCAACCATGTAGCATTTGTAGGACTTGCTCATATTTAATAGGATGATTTACTCAAAAGTGCAGTACACAAAACAGTAGCTAAAGTGTGGAATAAAAGGAATTCAAGGATGATATGTGTGGTGTACAGGTGGGTGGGTGCAGGTACTAAAAATGTGGTGTTTGCAGGTCTTGAACTCAGGAGCTTGCTAGTCTTGGACCATTCGTTTTCATGCACCATTCTTGGAAAGCTCAGAAGCTTCCAGCGACTACAATGTCTGGAGACTTTTGACAGGCGACTAGGGTACCATGTCACACCTGTCAACATTATGTCTGTATTTAGTGTTTGAAACAATAAATTATCGATGATAAGTAATTTAGGTTAGCTAACGTGCTGGATTTATCTCAGCTGTGTGCTCGCATTGATCAAAGTCTCAAGTCCACAATGATCCCCCATCTATGGCACAATCAAGCAGTGCTGTTTACCCGCCAGATGACAAAGAAGTCGACTACTCCTTGTTCTCATTTGATTGCCCCCAACCCGGCCTTGCATTCGAGCTTGATGCTGAACACCAAGCCCACTTGAAGAACCCGCCGATCCAGCATGCATGCACTCGCCATTGGCAGGAACAACTTATACCCAACATAGCCTGCCACAAGGTCTTGGCTGTACTTAGCTATATGAACAGCCTAGGTCTTGATCTCCCACTCTTTCTCGACTTACTGAGTGTTACGCAAGACATACACTTGTGGGTCGACACGAAACAAGGTCATCTCAAGGGAGGTGCTCACGAAGAGACACTGTGTCCTTGAACAACGAGAGAGACTAAGATCAAAGGCACGAATGTTTCGAAGGTCACAAGCCAAATGCTTATGGACTCAAGTATACGCTAGATTGCGTAGATCAAGAATGGAGACTACTGTACATGTGGCAGGGTACTTATAGCATGAGACGCGTAAGCATAGAAGGCTATAGAACAGGTAGGAATATGATGAGTAAGTAAGAACACGTATCCGATACGATAGAATCAGATAGAAGACGAAGGCTGTCCGCAGATAAGAGTAAGACAGTAAGCAACAATGAGTAAAAGGTATCACCCCATCCGGTAGTATGTAGTAGAAGAGGAACAGCATAGGATTATAGTTCAATAAATGCAGAGTTAGAGGAATCCAAAAGGATTAAGCAATGAACCCAATCATATGAACACATACCAAACAGAATATGTGTGCGACGATAACCTGCACCAACCTAGTTTGATGCAAGGATCATGATTCCATACAGACAATTGACCCGAGTTTTGAGATTTCACCACCTTCCCACGGTCCAAAAGCTTAGAAGTTTGAGGGCTAGATAGCCCTTAGTATGGACCACCTCCCCCTATATTTTCTTATTTTTCCATCCACAGGGTGTTGAGAAATTAAATGATTTCTCCCACCTCATCTGTGTTGATTGAGTATATTATTTGATTGGACTATTTCCCTAGTGTCTTTGTATATACTTAAACTCTAGTCAAGTGCCAGAGAGAGAATTGGTCATGTGACCTGGCTGAATCAGCATCAGTCAGCAGAGCACAGCTGGTACCTGCCGAGCCCAACGCCGAGCCCACGCCGAGCCCGTGATTACCAACCAAACTGGTCAATTGGCTCGGCATTTGTAAGATTTCTCTCGGCGTTTGTCAGCAATCTCTTGGCATTAGTCAGCTGCCCCTGGCAGCACAGCC
>JBBPQL010000753.1:0-17275 GCA_038092515.1 Boletus subparvulus | reverse complement strand
AAAGTTGAATTGAGCGCGAGTTTCGCTGGAGAATTTTGAATGATGTGCAGTCCAATCATCTCCGCCAGAGCGTCGTCGTACAATCTGAAATACCGCATTCTGAGTACCTCGCCACTTGAAACAAGACTGCACTGACTTTCTTCCCTCTGGGACTACCCAGGCAGTCATCGTGTTCGTTGGGATCGCGCTTTCTAGCCACAACGAATTCATGATGAGTTGGCGTTCTAGAGGTCCGAGCAGGCTTGCGGCGCCTCAGTGCTTCACTCCCAAGCTGCTCGGACAACAGAACCTACCGAAATATCGAGAGGCACGATGATGGACGTTGGTACAAGCGCGTCAACATGTTTTGGGATTGTGAACGTAAGAAGGGCAACAGCGCGTGGGGGACATTTTCGGGGGGAGGAACAGAAGATGACTGTTCTTGAACAGACGGCATTCACAGACAACTTGATTTGTGTAGAGATTATGTTCGTTCATGTAGCGAATCCGCACACGAAGTCACGAAGCATTGACCTTGCACAAGTTGATGCAACGTTGATGAGTAAGGTTAATCGAAGGAATTTACACGCTGTGCGGGGGCACAGCATGTACTCAGGGAACCCCGGGTCGCGTCGCTTGCCGGAAATGGCAACCGCGTTGGTCGAGCACGACCAGTGCATCGGAGTGTCGAGGTGGAAGGCCCCCATGTGGGGGAAGAGTTTATTTATTTTTCCCCATGCAGCTATCAATTGATGAAAACCGAGTGAAAAATGAAAATTTGAGTGTTCTAATCTATCTCGAACTTGCACCCGACGGCTTCGAGAGCAATGCGCGCGCTGCTGGAGACGGTGTCGAAGCTCGGGTTGTCGAGTCCGAGTGGAAATTTGCAGGGACCGGGACAGCCAATCAGCGTCCGCATTGCCTGTAAAATTTTCGGGCTGCCCACTTTATCTCACTTTACGACTTTCTGTAGTACTTTACTAGTCATTTCTTCGTTGTAACCCTCTGTTCACCTGGTGAATATTACATCCCCAGTGATGCCCTGCCCCTCCCGATCCTCGACGAATTTTTTTTTCGACGAGCGTTGCTGTCATTACACGGTGCTCGGGCACTCGACACGCCCGAGCGGGCACGCTTTAATTTAGGTAAGCGCGGACGCGCACGAAAACGGGCAGCGACGGGGAACCCCGAGTCACGTGACGTGGTGGCACGTGCAATTGCTTTATCGGGGGTGCACAGCGTGTAAATTTCCCGTCATAAGGTCAGGTTAATGCATGCACGTTATAATAGGGTTAGGGTTAATAACAATATTGTTCGCATACTTATACTCACGCGGACCATGGAACATGTGTCAGACGCTCGGATGCCACCCTCACTCGACTCCCGTATACATTCTCTTGCTCCGCAAGATCTCACAGGACGAATCACAAAATTCGACAATCAGTATTGTGCAGCAGGAGGCTTTGGCGATGTCTATCGCTGCCAATTCCATAATGAATGGGGAGCGAAGGAGGTCCGAGCCTTCTCATCGTCTTACTCAAAGACCTGAATTTGACCCCAGGTTGCTGTGAAAGCTTTTCGGTTCGAGTTTATTGTAGCAGAGGAAGACACTGGAAATGGCAGATCCGCTAGGGTATCTTACTTGTCTTTCGATGGTGCGGTTAAGTTGATCAACTTCTAGATGATACGTCGAGAGCTGGGTATCTGGAAGAGGCTAAGCCACCCCAACATCGTTCCATTTCTGGGAACTGTGTCTGGGTTTGGCAGAGTTGGAAACACCTCTCTGGTGTCCTCATGGATGCCCAATGGGACTTTGCAAGATTTCTTACTGAAGTATGACAATGAGCTCATGGTTGCTCATCGGCTTCAATTGGTAAGGTCGTGTCCTTTTCATTCCTTTAATTTCGAGCTTGATCGTTCCGCATGACGCTAGCTGCTAGGTATTGCCAATGGTCTACAATATCGTATGTAATCAGCCCATCCTACGAATCTTCGGTGAAAACCAACCCAAACAGTACATTCACTTTCGATTGTACACGGTGATCTCACTTGCGTAGGTCTGACAGACGTACTTCTACTTTTTATGCCTGACTGTATGGCAGAACAATGTGCTTCTCGACGACAAGTACAACGCAAGACTGAGTGATTTCGGACATGCTTCTCTGGTTGGAGAAACACCAGAAGCTCTGGCTTACCTCCAGGCATCTACTTTGCGCCTCGGTACTGTGCGCTGGGCTGCGCCAGAGTACTTTTCTTCGAACCCCGAAGAAGTGTTCCATTGCACTACCAAGAGTGATATCTACTCTTTTGGAAACGTTGCGTTTCAGGTAGCTTCTGTCTTATTGACCCGGAACCCGTTCTCATCACTATTAGGTTCTGTCCGGTAAACAGCCATGGTCAGAGTTTCGACGCGATGCAGTTGTTGTGCTTCACTTGGCCCAAGGTCATAAGCCTCGCCGGCCACAATCCCGTCCGATCGATGACAAGCTTTGGGAGTTCATAGAGCATTGCTGGGCGCCGGTTCAGGGGAGACCTTCTGCTGAACGCTTAGTGATATCTATTCTGGTTTTTTTACGAACCTACCTTCATTTGCAGCCTTTTTGCGGTATACCAACGTCATCGGAAGGAAACAATCCGCAATTCACCATGAGCGGGCCCCTGTTGTCACCACCTAACATTGAGCAGTTACCGCCCAACGTTTCTCTCCCACATCTCCAGCGGAAACCCCTTGCGCACACTGTCCCGAATGACGATGGTGGTAGTGAAGCGGTCCCACAACCCGATCGCTTCCCATCTACTCTAGAAACCCTCAACCAAAGTGAGTCGATTGTTACCACGGTTATGTTGGGGTTTCCGTTCTAGCGATTCCAACCTTTCTATTGTGTTAGATGGTTCAGAAGTGAATCCTAATGTTTCAATTACCGACATCATAATGCAGGACGAACTCGACATCTACCCCTTCCTATATCCATCCCCTCAGCAGCATTCCATTGATCATCAAAACTCACAGTGGACCACAGCTTTCGGTGGTGGCAACCGCGGGGCCGCTTCTGAATTGCATGTCAGGAGAGGTAGCTCCTTGTCTAGTCGCTCAAGTCCATATTCACAAGCAACGTCGACCGTCACGAGCCAGCGTCCAATTGATGCAACTCATTGGCGTAGGAAGCAAGATGCCAACTTTGTGTGTCCTGTGCCAGGCTGTGGTAGTACGTTCATAAGAAGCTTCAACTTGAAGGGTGCGCTGTTCAATTTAACGTGTCGCTTTACCTCATATACTAACCAGTTTATTAGATCATATGCGGTCCCACAACGAGGAACGCCCATTCCAGTGCAAGTGGCCCGGCTGTGGCAAGTGCTTCGCCCGACAAGTTGACTGCAAACGCCACGAGGAGTTGCATTCCAATTACCGCCCCTTCACTTGCGAGGGGTGCAACACGACGTTCGCTCGCATGGATTCTCTGAACCGACATTGTGAGTATCCTCGCTCGATCCATGACAACGGCTAATCGTCTACCTCTACCCAGTACGCTCTAAAGGTGGCGCCGAGTGCCAGCGCATTGTAGATGCTCCCAAGGAGTCGGACAAGTTGCCCAAGACTGAAGGGATGCCCTGGCATGAGTGGTTAAATACCCAGTCATGTCTATCTGTCTCTCTCACCGCAAGTCACCCTCAATGCCCATAGAGTCTGATGCGGATGCGCACCAAAACAATCTCATCGCTGTATCTCAACTTCTTTTTGGGTTTCCACTTTCATCTGGTTTTCCCTTTATCCTACCTAATTCCTTCAAGTTCTTTGTTGGTTTATATCTGCCAAGTTCACTTGAACGAGGAGAGGAAGGAAGCTTGACGCCAAATGTCGACCCGACTACTACGATCCGACGGTGGCATTCAATGCAAAAGGCGATCGGCTCCGAGGCAACACGCGAGTGTAATGGTATGACATTGGACTATAGATGTTCCCCGTTGCAAGTTATCAGTTGCTATCCTTGACAACCCTACGACCTACATTTTATTGGTGACCACACACACACTGGACACCGCATGGTTTTCCTACGTTGTGTTTCGCCATCCATACCCCATTTTCGTATTACTCCCATTTGTGGCTGCTATGTTACCGCTCTACTCTTATTATGTATTAGTTTCATCCCGCAAGTTTGGCATCTTGCATGGTTGAGCGAGAAATCGGCCATTGTTTCAGTTTGTCGTATCAAGAGGCATAGCTAATCCAGGGTTACGCGAGAACATAGAATCGTAAAGTCATAGAGAAAATATATATCTCAACCGTGAAAGAAGACTCGAACAAGGGAGCTTAAAGCAAAATAAGTACGTCGGGTTCCACCCGCAGTGGTTCCAGTTACGGTGCTCTCCGTCTGGGACGTGGTCATTAAAACCCAACATGGTTTCGTGAGGGCTGTCTTGCCGCACGCTTGCCAGAAGGCACTTTATGCTGACCTTTTCTTAGGTGCCGCTTGAGGGAGTCTTCGCGGGCAAAGGGCAGTCCACACTCGGTGCACTTTACTCCCTTCTTAAGATGAACCGCCAAGATGTGTCGCGGGAGGCTTTCTTTATTCAAGGTCTTCCTACAACGATCCCAGAGACATGTTTTACGGGCCTTTTCTTCCCCCGTTTTGATACCATGGGCATGTTGTAGATGTTCGATGATGCTGCGCCTGTCCGCCTTGACAGACAGTTCACAGAGAGCGCCGTTGGTAAGCCACAGGCATCCAAAGAGTCGAATCTGGCGACTCGGATTCGCTGCGCATACCAGCGGAAGAGCGGCGGGTTGGACGGATGACATGACATTGTGCGTCAGCGCTATCGACGGTTGTGGATCAGCGCGCGCGTTGGAAGGAGCGTCGTAGCCTGCGATGGCGCTGAGGGATCCCGGGGCCGAGAGAGCAGCATCCCCATCGGGAGAAGAGGTGCATGTATCCGCACCCCTACCAAAGACGTACAGCATCCATGGCTCATGCTGCCCCAGCTCCTCGCTTGAATAGGAGGAGGTGAGCGTTGGGTGCTTTGACTGAGGGAGGCTCGCAATGGGAGGCTCGCAATCACGGTTCCAGCCACAAAGAGGCTCGTCCGGTATTTGATACTGGTTGAGCAGCTGGGGAACGGATGCACAAGTCTCCGGAGTCAAGATGGAGTTCATGTCGCTCCATAGTGACTGACACGGCCCGAGATTTGAAGCCACGCTGAAGTTCACGGTTCCCGTGGTAGTGGGAGTGAGGGAACCTCCATACGGCAAATATTCTGTAGAGACTGCAAACCCGTCCGCGGTGGCGGGGGCAGGCATTGGAGAGAGATGGGTATCGGCAAGCAAATTCTGTAGTTGTTCATCATACGAAGTACTAGAATGGCGAAGACGGGAAGATCAACTTTGTTTTCGCGGTCAACAACCAAAGGTGCACCTACACTGGCAGTGGACAAGTGTTCATTGCGCAATCCCAAGGGAGTTGATCATCTGGAAAAAGCCGCTCTAAGCCGAACGACTCGGAGAAAGGTGCTTGTTCATCAAGGTCATCCATTGACGGATACAATTACGGAGAAAGGTCGAAAGATGGAGAGCTGGTGGTCGGAAAACAATCCTTCCTACCGTTATTTGTACTGAAGACTGTTACTGGGGAGCCCACATGCTCAGCACCGTCCTTGGTGAGCTCTTTTCGATACAGAAGTTCAAGCCATATATACATGCAGGCTGTTGCAGAGCTTGCCAAGATTGCCGAGCACATATTCGACGCTCACCGCCAACTAGCCCAAGAGAGTGCACCAGATCTATCAGCATCGGGAGCGGCCTAATTGCCTGCCACTGAGATAATCGATGAGGGCCTATCTCAGCAATCTCTGCCAACTTGAGGTCCAGTCATCATCATCATGCACCATAATAGTCACTATTTAGACACATACCGTGGGGTGATACAATGCCACATGCCATGGCATTGGAAGGGTGTTGGCTCCACATCCATCGTTCAATCGATATTCGAGGATTAATGCATATTTGGCCGTGCCACTTGCTGTATCAAGTGGCTTGATGGTAGATCGACGAATCGAGAATATGTCAGTAAACGCCCAAACCAAGCCAACGGTTGGCTGTGTAGGCGTTTAGTGCCTTGGAGGGCAGCCATTCGGCGCCAACTGGGGACACGTTTCAGATGCAAGGCAGTTCCTACACGGTGATATCGGCACACTGTCCACTGTCAGTGGAAGGTACTCTTCCTTGGGGGACCAAATGTAAGCTGCGATATTAATATGGACTTGTATATTATCAAGATCGTACAGTACGGAAGGGGCAGTGACAATCTTCGAACGGACCTAACCTGTCTCGACAATTCAGCTCATGATTAAAATGAATCGATAGATGAGGTGATTACTTACAAATCAACAGCAGGCCTTACATTTCGCTCAAGCAGTGCAAACAGTGCGGTGCCCCTCCAGCACCCCTCTACGGGTGAAAATGCGGTCACATTTCGGATTCGGGCACGGCCACCGGTACTCGAGATGCTTTTCTTGCACATGTCGAACGAGGCACTCTTTGTTGAGCACATCACGGCAGCCACCCCACTGGCATTCTGGCCTTAGAGTATCATTGGTTCGATGCACAGTTTTCAAATGTGTAGGAAAATCTTGGCCGAGAACCGGAGCATCGCACGGCAGCCCATTGACGATCCAGCCGCAACGGTACTCCTTCAGCCCCAGACCAATAGCGACCAACTCGCATGAGTCCTGAAAAATGAAGTCACGTTCAGCACGCTGCTCGAGGGGGAAAGGATAGATGAATACATTGTCGTCGAATGAGTTGTTGAAGGACATGTCGATGGGTTTCAAAGAATGCTTGTTCTGAGTAGTTGATACGAACGGAAAGCTCTGTGTCTTTGATGGTGAGATGAACTGGAATCTTTATAGCCAGGTTCCTCTAGTCCCATCTCCATTGACAAACCCTTGATCTTCACATTGGCATGGTTTCCGACAAAACCAACCGCCAGGCATCCGGAGAAACCGAATGCCGTCCAGGTATCGAAGTTAGGTGATGGAAATATTGATGTAAAACAATGGCTAGGGTAGCCAATGGGGACCTCCCCGCTCCATAAGGACCAATGGTAAAGAGAATGGCTGGGATTTCGTACATCCCGCGCTTTGACTTGTAAATGACGAGGAATCCCGAGAACGGAGTGGAGCACGCCGAGCGCCAAGTGCCACAATGGAGGGGAAAACAAACAAACAAAACCTATATGGATTACTCAAAGACTCGTGAGCTCCGTTATTAACCTTAAGCCACGAGCCCGACCGGCTTGATGGGAAAGAGTCGGGCGGCAAGAGAGAAGAGGTTCTAGTTCAAACGGCCGAAAATGAACTGACAAGAGAGAGATTCGCTTCTGAACTCTTGCCAACGTGAACTTGAAAAACGAACGCCGGCGTCGACACAGACCTATGGCTATGCAGCTTGAAAAACAACACTTCAATCAGAAAGGTTTATTTGATCTTTTTGGAGTCACATCGGGGCTGCGACCTACCCGGGATCATCGATCATTGGTCGTACATACCATTTTGAGGAGAACAACTCGCCGTTGGATGAGAATCAGCTAAAATGTTTCAGCTTAGGGACGTCCTAGTCCCAGAAAACTGCCGAAGAGAGCAGTAGATTGCAACAACATTGAAGAAGTCAAGTGAATACAGAAGTCACCAGCTTTGCTCCAAGTACGCGGCGGAATTTAATGCTCTGAAGGGGAGTGTTGTCCACACAATTTACAGCTAATTGGCAACAACGCACCCCGAGCATTGCCTGGGCCCTGGCGTACCAAGGGTCCTCGGACCGTGAAAGCGAGGGAGATCGTGAAATCGAGATTCAAGTTTCGGAGAACATGTTGCTTTTGATGGACGTCCGGGGGCGCGTGGTCCGCACGTCGCGGCAGTCTGAAAGCGCGCACCAACCAAATTTAGGCAGCCACCTCCACAGAGTAACGCTAGGGAAACAGATAAACGTTTACCCTCAGCTCTCCATACCGCGCCTCTGAATCGCGTCAAGCGTGCCGGCCAACAGGACGACGCACAGCGTGTACGGTGGCCTCGCCACCATGCCAAATTGCCAATTCAAATTCATTGGGCATGCTGTTCGCCGGGAAGCCCACCAATGTACGTACATGCTCGCCATGCTCCAAAGGGAGATCGCTGACTCCGATTTGGCTCCGAATAAGCACTTCCAAGGGCTGGTAACAAGTGACAGAAATTGATCCTTCCATGTGGAGCGAGCCTAGCTGTGCTGCCAGTGAGGGGTACCTCGTAGCTTGTAACAGTGGGACCTGCAGCATGCATTAATGTCTGGAGAGGCTGGCAGGAATGAGGTTTTCATACAGACCGGTAGGCTGCCGTGAGGGCCGACCCGCGAGTGTAGTGTTAGATGCGCCGGCGTTGTGCTTATGTTCATGTTGACGTAATCAAACCCAGGATTGAGGTTAGGGTTTCCCGCGACCCAACGCGCAAGCACTACAGCCTCGAATCAACTACTAGCAACCATTTTGAACACTACTCTCTGGTCTGTACGTCGCACCGTTGAATATATCACTCACCGTGTCTGCCACGCGATGTCACTGTCCATCCATGCAGCAGCTCAGAACAGTGCGTCGTCCGTGCCGAATTGACCCCTTGCCAGTGGTAGTAGTAATCTGCCGCTCGTAGATCAACCTTCATTGGTGCGGGCCCTTGTCACTGAAAACCCAAAGCTCATCAGCGAGATCGACGCAGTGAGCTCTTTTCTTCCTTTCCCTACCCCTACAGCCACGCTGATGCTCGCAGGACGGTCGTACACCATTGCATTGGGCAGCATCCTTCGGCGCTACCGAGATCGTCAGTTATCTGATCGATCAAGGGGCAGACGTCACAAAATTGGACGGTAGCAGCTGGGCAGCACTACATATAGCGGGTACGATCGTTTACGGTCGACGAGTCAAATTCGTCTTATTTGGTTTCGTACAGTCAGCGCTGGCCACGAGGAAATCGTTCAAGAGCTGATCAGCGCTGGGGCAGACGTCAATCAGAGGAATGACAAAGGGATAACCCCATTGTGCGATACTATTCCGCGACGGTCATCTCGCTTTGCTCACACTGTTCGATAGGCATTACGCGGCTTCTAAATCACGTATAGAGGTGAACTTGCCAGGTATTCAATAACTGCACATCTCTCACGCCCAGATGTCTATTTTCATAATTCAGATCGGAAGATACCTGATTCAACGAGGTGCAGATGTGGGTAAACATCGCCACAGGACTGCATCCCGGAGCTGACGATCGTTAGATCAACGCGAGGGACAAAGCCAACCAATTACCCCTGTTAGTGAAATCATCGTGAGATGGCTTCCATTCGGCTCACATTCTCCGTTCAGTCATCGGGCTGCTACCACCGGATCCACCGGATTCATCTCGCTTCTTTTGCATCCCCCGGAGGGTGTCGCGACAAAGCCTCGCCTTAATACGGGCGACAGAATCGGTAAACGAACCCAGACTCTAGAATATAACATGGTGTAACCCCTTCGTTACCAGGAAACACTCCACTTCATTTGGCCATGGAATCTGCTCACGCCGAGGCTGCGGTACTTCTGATCGAAGCTGGCGCTGATCGCGGAAGGGTGCGTGCTTCCTGCCATCTCACCCAGTCCCCAGATCTCTGCTCACGCGGGGTGGTCGTTACAGACCAACGTCGAGGACATAACACCTGAGAATGTGGACGGCGTTGGTGGTGAAGAACAGAGGAGAGTAAAAGCGTACGTCATCGATCGTTGTGGTCCTCCGTGAAACACAGCAGTGTAGGGTCTGGGATTGTCGCATTGTCCGTAGTTGTGTGTGTTCCAGGTCCAATCTCTGCTGATAGCCTATTCGTTCATTGCGATGCAACACCATGGATCAAGGGTACAGGAAGACATTTTATAAGTCCAGATAGTGAGACAGGTTAACGACGAGATCTTTTTACTAAGATCCTCGATCAAAGGGTAAAATACGAACGAACGCAATCTACAGAGGTACACGCGATAAATGATGGACCTAGAATACCATATTTCGATACAGCTTATCTATGATAAATCAAAAGACATTTTGAAGCAAAGCTCCACTGCGCGGAACCACGAACTCAAGGAAACAACCACAATGACGGACAACGTACGATAGGCTCACAAAGGCCGTTTCGGGAGGAGCTTGACGACGCGGTTCTGTTTCACTTGCAACCCCTCCTTGCCAAAGTAGCGCTCAGAGTCGAACGACCAGTGCAGCGAGCCGACGATCCAGTTCTGCAGCCCCTGGACGTATATCGCGACTTGCTTGTCAAGCTCATCGCCCCATGAAGGGAGCATCGCGCGGTTGTCCTCGAAGCGCTGGATCGTGCCTTTGCAAAGTGCACCGACATAGTTTACGGCACCTTGAAGGTCGAGCCCCTGTTCGCGCATGAGGACGACGATCATGTTGTGCGTGTCGCGTCGAGATTGCTCGACGTTGTAGGAAAAGATGTCCTATGAATCCGAATCAGTCTACGGAGGCGCACTAAAGGGGATGCGTGACTTACGTTGGACCATGTGACGAGATCGTTGGTGGATTCTTCCATAGCCATGATCACCGGGTGTGACATGATCTCATCAGGCAAATCAATACGGGCAGCGTACTCAATGAGCGCAAAGCAAGGCTTGCAGCCACTCGTATCTCGCCTGACGGTGATGTACGATTCGAGATCTGGGATGCGTCCATTGGCACGATCATCCGCTTGTTTGACGACGGCAATGAAGAACAGATCCATCGTGTGGATGAACCGCTTCGTGCACCCAGGACCACCGGTCTGGATGAAGCGGCTAAAGAACCTGCGCCGTTTCGAAATCAATTTTCCGACACCACAGAAGCACAGAGGCGAGCCAAAAGAAAAAGACGCACGACTTGGACATTAGACCCCCAAGCTTGTTGGTCTCAAAGTTGATGGGATCGCGGAAGGCGCCGATACAGGATTCCCGCATTCCCCACGTATCCGTCACGTCAAATTCATCTAACCAGTCGTCCATGTTAAACAACCAGTTCATGAAGTCTGAGCAGACGCGAAGGTGAAACTCGTCGGCGTCTGGGTAGCAAGCTGCGGTGAGCTCCCCGGCCTTGAGACCCATAAACTTGGTTACGCGGGGCTCGACCAACCGAGCTCCTCGCAGCAGCCATTTCTCGGAGGCACGAGCGACGTTGTAGCAATGAGGGCTGAGAAAGAGAGGATAGTGACAGTCGGAGACGAGGTCTGGGAGGATGAAGCCAGCGAAAGAGTGCTCAGGAACATTTTCGTAAGTCGCGGTGGGAGACATGTCGAGCGGTCGAGAATGGGGGAAAAAACGACCGGAGTGCCAGGCTATATGATGGAGAGCCGGACAATGAAGGAGACAAACGGTGAAACATGTCTGATTTATACCTTTGTCCGGACATTAAGTCCAGTTGACGTAGGTATCGCTCGAGGCAAGTCGAACAAATTGGGTGTGCTGCCAAGCTGTCATGACGGCAGACAAACCAGCTAAAGACAAACTACGCAATGAACGAGATTAAAACGAGATTTCGTCGAGACTCCAAAACGTTACGTACCCAGATTGTGAAGGTCTGTCGTCCTTTCATAACTGAGATAACTCTGCCTTGTGTGTTGCAGAAGATTTGAAAGAGTTGACCTTGTTCTCTATTTCCCCTCGTCCCATGGCAATAGGCCGCGGATATCGAAACTGTGTGAAGGCGTTGAGCTCTCCGCGATCGAGGTTCCAGGTAGGGAGATGGGCCGCGACGGGAACGGTTGTGAAACCGGTACAGATCAGTGCTCGCCATCACCTTGTACAGCGCGAGATCCGATCTATTGTACACTACGCACCTTTTTTTTCCGGTCGGACAATGGATCGGATCTGAGTCAGCTTTGAACTACCCCCGATGAGGAGATTGGTTTCTGCAATGAACCTGAGGTAGAGGTTATGTAACCAGGAGGGTGATTTGAAAAGATCGACTACGTTCCTCCCCAATGTCAGCTCAAGGTCGCCGCATCGGCACACGCGACGCGGTCACAACCACCGAGCCTGGGGAAATACTATGGACGTGAACTTCGCACAGAACATTGTGTAGGATCGCCGAGACAACGTGACGGTGCTACCTGGAGAGAACAATAAGAACATATTTACATCCACGATATGAAAAAAGTCTATCACTCGGCGCAATTACCGGAGTCAGTTGAGCACAAAGCCGGTTTCATGGCAGTGCTTACATAACGCGGGCTCTTTCGCTTGCAAGCAATTGAACGAGGAGGGAACGATGCCCTCGTCAGCGCTGCCGCTCAAAGTCACCCCCGCATCAACACCAGCGCGTCCCACTCCCACGTCCGAGGTGGCGTCTGGTTCGAGGACACCAACGAAGCACTCAGTGGCCGCCAACCCTGGCGAAATCTCCAGCCCGCACGAACTGACAGCATTCGTAAGTCACATCAACGGCGACTCACTGCCTTATCATCGATAGCCGTGTTCCAGGTAGAAACGCTGTTGGAGCAGCTTGATACCAAGTTCGATGAGATGTCGTCCCAGATACTCGATCGGAGTCAGTTTTCCTCGCCTTGTCCACTCGCTCGCCCATTCTAACCGACGTACTTCTAGTGGCACAAATGTCTAACCGTGTCGACGCGCTCGAGAACGCGATCCAGGACATAATATCTGGAGACGTGACTACTCCGAGTGCTTCCCCTACACAATTCCCTCTAACCCCTGTGCCGCGGCGAAGTGGAAGTAGTGTGTCATGAGTTACTCTTCGCGACTATTGGTTCCGCCCCGTACACTGTTCTTCCTTGCCTCGAGATCCTCTCGCGTCTCGGACACTTCTGCACTAATCACGATCGAACCATGGTCCATACCGCTTGTCTGTAATTCTAGTACCGAGCAGACCTAAAAGTTCCGGCATATGTCTCACGATTATTAAAGGCCTGTCCTCCCAGTTATCGAGAAGGGTACACCGTTGGTCGTCGATTCGCAGATATTCATTCACAACCCATCACCCAACAAACCTCTGATTAAGATGCTAGGTGGAGAATTCTACCTATACCGAAGTCCCTGCAACAAAGTCAACCATCGACGAAAAGAATCATCGTCTCCCCCGCCACACACTGGATCTCTAATCTAGACCCGGCGCCGTCGGACCAGTCAGTCCTGGGGTCAACACCCGTCGTTGGGGCGCACTACCAGGAGCCCCGCCTCCCATCATCGAAGACAACATCGCACCCAGTGGATTGTCGGGTTGTGTCTTTGGTGGCGGGATGGCAAAGTACAACGTCGCGATTTCGAGCAATGCCTAGACCAATCGACCCCCGTGAGCTGGGTCTAGGGCGTCAACTCGCAGACTTACCGAACGGACCTCCTTGCTTGCAAAGACACCACCTTTCGATTGGTACGAACCGCACAACCGGATCCAACTTTCGCGCATTATTTTGTTCTTTTCAGCGTTCGCTCGTTGACACGCCAACACTGCAAGTTGACAAAAGTTGATGGCGTTGTCGGTGGTCAGTACAACTTCGCTTGAATCGGTGACCGGTAGGGGAGAGATGTCCAGAGAAGACGCCAGAGATGGTCGAGCAGCTATTATCTTGTTGACGAACTGGACGATGAACGTCCGAGCCGCGAGTATATTCCCGTTCTCTAGGTATCTTATGCAAGAAAATCTCAGCATCGGCGTGATTCATTCGAGGGTAAAGGGTACCAACGGAAGGGTACCACGGAGAGCAAAGTTTCCTGGTATACCACCAACGGCGGACCATTCCACCAGCATCTGTGCAAGAAGACGAGCACTGTCCCTCTTTCCTGACGCCAGGAGATGGGGTTCCGCTGTATCAAATACCCCTTCTATTCTCATGGAAAACAGCGTGTCAGATCGGGGTAAACTTCCTATGGAGAGGGGTGCGGTACCTTTGTAAAGCAGTTCACCGATGTAGTGATGAAGATCTGGATCACCAATGGGATATGGACCCTGTTTAGCTGTCCACCTGGTACGCAACGCATAAGCACACGGAAGATCCGAGAACAAAAGATATGACAAACGCGACAGCTCTATCGATGATCGTCTTTCGCCACGTCCCCGAAGAACCCGTGAGCGCGATCAGCTGCGTGAGCCTCCCTAGAAATTCGGTGTAAGTGTCAAAAAACCTAACCGATGACGGTCGGGGATGGCGGACCTCTTGATTCGTCTGACACGCTTTCCCCCTTGTTTTCGTACACATCCAACAAAAACAATGTAAGATCCGTGCCGCTACCCTGCTGCCCGGACTTGAGCAGTTCCCGCGCGGACTGGAAGAGCACATCAATCGCAGTGTGGTACTGTCCCGACTTGGAGTACCGGGACGCAAAGGTGCGCGCTTTTTGGTGAGCCTCGTAAGGTTGCCCGCTGGTAACTAATGGTAGGATCGCATTCAGTGCGCGAGACGAGGAGACTTCACCATCAGGCATTATGTGTGGTTGTGGACAAGATTGCTGTACACGATCGCGCGTTGGTCACATCAGGGTATCAGAAGTCTCGGAACGGAGACCAGTGGCACTCCCGATCGGGGGATACAAAACGATAATCTACAGCACGGCACTGGCCTTGGCAAGTGGAATGATGGGTCCACCTGGCACCAGTCAGTCAGGGAATGCTGTACGCTAACCAAACTTCTCCGATCTGTGGATCAGCGCCAACCCAATCTTTGAGGAGCTCGGCGACCGCAGTCTTGACCGCCCACCCAACAAGAATGACCATCGTCGTGAAGATGGGATGACAGTCCAACACAACTGTGCGCACAGACTTGAGTCAGCTAGTGACATATATAGCCAGGGGATAGTTATCTACCCCGGAGGCCGAAACCTGCAGCCATACCACCGAGCACGTTCCGTACTACCCATTCGCGATCGAGCTTGTCCTCGTCCCAGATTTCGAGTGCGCTCAGTATCCAAGGGTTCTCGTATGGTGCATCAAACCGATACGGACCCTTTCCTGGAAGCGACAACGATGGCCGCCAGACCGTAAGCAGAAACAGCAGAAAAGACTTCGTAAATGACGAGTAAATGATTGCCAGTGGAATGTGCGATATCCTAAGAACAAATAAAATCAGATGATCGTCATCGCGTCAGGACGTGGACGCCTCACTTGAACTGTTGGCGTATACCAGACACGTCGTTGGAGCGAAAAGTCTTCCAAGACCCAATCCAATCAGAGAATCCGAGCACGATATATGAGGCGAGCACCACTCCCGCATGGAACGCGACCGTCTCTGCCGGAACATGATCGACTGAGTGGAGTAACAGAGCTCGGGATAACGGACCTATCAAGCAAGCCACGAGAATGCGCAGAAATACCTCGTTTGTATCAGTGCTCCATTGCGAGAGGTCTGCGGCGACCTGTGGGTCTGGTGACCCATTGTCAAACATTTCCAACGAGCATCTTGCATCAGGACATACCGAGCTGAGCCCAACGTATAACTAATATTCCGTGCGTCAAATGATGAAAGAAAGGTGTCACAGTGGTACTGACAAGCGTCGACCAGTACTAAGCCGCTTCCGAGCTTCAGGATGTGTCGCCATCTAGCCTGTCTTGCAGCGGTGTAAGAAATGGCTGCGCGATGGGTGAACAGGTAACCTTTTCCCTGACAAGAGCCTTCAATTGGCGTGCACTGTCAACGGCCGTCGCGTCCTTGGGTCGAGAATCGGGTGTTTTGGTCTCCCCATATGCTTTACGCGGTTCGGTCCCTCTGTTGTATAGCAAATGCCGGTATACGCCTCTCTTCAGGAGTATAAGGTCAAGCAGGAGCGTGAGCGTATCATGCTCCACGTAGGGATCTGCAAAGACATGACATTTGCTCTGTGATTGCTTTCAATTCACGTCTCCGCAATTCAAAGTGTCGGATAGCACTGACGCACTGCTCAAGGCGCAAGTTGTAGGCAGACTCGTAGACGGTGTAGAGATGAGATATTGGCTGCGCACAAGTAATGCAAACGGCCATAAAGTTGATATTGTGATAGGCTCATGCCCTGGAGAAGAGTCAGCGTGGGAATATTTTGGGTTCGTTTTCTTCCTCCCATGCCAGCGGGTACGACTTGGACTACTGATATGTGATATTTTCCAAGCCACAGAACAGGTGAGCTTTCGATTTTAGCATATTCCCGAAACGATGCGCTTCTTTCAAACTAGAGTATCTGAGGATTCTGTCCCATGCTTTCGATTTTTTCTATGACCCACTGACCCCCTTTTCACATTCGCTGCTCCAACCAGAAGCTGACCTGTCTCTAGGCAAATTTACTTTTGTGCAATCCGTCGCAAGAATAGGTGACTATCAGGTCAGTGCCTACTCCTTCTCATGTTGAAACGATGTTATCATGGAGTTACCGCCTGATGCGCTCTCAATGAGCTGCAGTCTGACGACACCTCCTGGCTGTATTTCTTTCTTATCTGATCTTTTCTCTTCGAGGAATATGGTTTCTAGTTACTCACCAACCATCTTGCGCAGACCATCTGGCTGACGAATGTTGGTCGGCTTGCCGAGGATGGGAACTATTCTTCGGTGAATAGTGTGTCTCTTTTCGCTCGAATTTTACACGACGGTCTTGGTACGGTTCCTGCCGAAAAGGCCCGTTCAGCTCAATGGTAATCTTCCTTGCGTCGTCGGGTGATGTCACCGCATTGCCTGACGATGCGCGGAAGATTGCCTCCCCGGTTCCAATTGTTTCCCGGCGCTCCCTTCTGATACTGTAAAATAGTGTCTGCTGGCAGCTGAATGTCACACTGACAAATACTCGTATTCGTGCAGGTAATCTAGGGGTAGTCACATGTTCTACCGTGGTATAATATCTGTATTCATAAATTATTTACGCATCGAATGAGCACCCATTTTGACAGCAAATCCAAGCAATGAACCGACATAGCACAACAAGTGGTGATAACAAGCATCTGCAACCTCAGGCAATGAAGGGGAACATTGCCTTCCTTCCCTTGGGGTATGCGTTTCCGAATTCCTTCTTATAAGCAGCGTGTTTCTTCGCAGCCCAGATATACATTTGTCCAGTCGCGACAATCAAGAAACCATAGGCTTTATGTTCCATGTTAGAATAGTCTAGGCGCGTGGAAGAAGAGACCCCACCAGTCCAGCTTCCCGTCATTAAGGCGATAGCGAACCATGCAAGGCTTTCGAAGAAATAGTTTGGGAGAGACACGAGCGAGAAACCGTATCCCTGGGGTATAGCGCGTTTGCGGGACCCAGCTGGACGAAGGTTGCGGAGCGTGATGTGGGTAATCAGATTGGATATCTCGG
>JBBPQL010000752.1:0-17780 GCA_038092515.1 Boletus subparvulus | reverse complement strand
GCCAACACCCGCGCCCTCACCTGTTCCTTTGGACACGGCCTCCCCGTCCACGTCTCAAACTGCACGTACCCCTGCTCGAGCAACACCTCGACGCCTCTCACGCGCGCCCATCCCGGGGCCGTCTCTGCAGCCAACCGGAGCAGCGGCGTCTCGGCCGGTTTATACGCCATGTCGACCACAACACCCGTCGGCGCGGTGAACAGCGTCGTCGGGAGGTGCAGCGCGCTCGTGGATTGCGTCGTTGTCGTCGCGTCGGCGGGGACGGTAGAGACGATGACGCGCGGGGGCGTGCTGGGCCATGCGCCCAGCGCCTCGATCGCACGCACGCGCGTCGCGCCCTGTTCCTGTCCGTCAAACGCCGCCGCGACCGCCTCAGCCTTGGCCCTCGTCCGGTTAAACACGTACACCTCGCGCACGCCCAACGTCGTGAGCGCATACACCGCCGCGCGCGCCGTCCCGCCCGCCCCGATCACCAACGCCGCCTCTACCGCGCCCGACGCACGGCCCCGCACGGCCGCCACGATCCCGAGATAGTCCGTGTTTTCACCGTAGAGCGATCCATCCCTCGGCACGATCGTGTTCACGGCCCCGATCGCCTTCGCCGCGTCGGACAGCCCGTCCAACAACGGTATCACATCCAACTTGAACGGGATCGTCACGCTCGCACCGCCAAAGTCCTCCGCCCGGATTACCCGCCGAATCTCGTCGTCGACCGTCGGCGTCTCGAACAGGCTGTACGTATGCGGGAGCCCGAGCACCTCAAACGCGGTGTTGTGCAGCGTCGGAGACATGGAATGCGCGATCGGCGTGCCAAAGATGTAAAACCGGCGCGCGGGGAGCAGGCCACACAAGTGCAGCGCCTGCTGGATCTCGGCAAACGACAGCTGGCCCGGTGCAGCCTTGCTCGGGAGCAGCGGGTGCGTGACGGGCGTCAAGCACGTGTTGAGGACACGCGAGAGTTGGCCTTGGACGCCCATGTTGATCGCGATGAGCGGCTTGGTGGTGTGCTTGGCGACAAAGGCCTGGAGGGCGAGGTTGCTCGCGAGCGAGGTCGCTTTGGAGACGAGCTTGACGATGTCGGCGTATTGCGATGCGACGCCGTACGTCGCCGACATGGTTGGAGCGTCCCATGTGGTCGCGCCCGTCCAGTCGTGGAACGAGGCAATGATCTGGGAAGCACCCTTGAGGTGCACGATGTCCTTGATGAAATGAAGTGGGAGCGTCGTCTCGACGTCGACGTACTCGCATCCGAGGCGCAACGCGAGTTTGAGGAGGTCTGCAGCTTCCTTTTTCGCGTCGTCGGGGAACGCACCGCCTTGTGCGATCGTGCGGACGGTGAACACGATGGGGAGTGAGGTGACGCGTCGCAGCGCAGAAAGCTGTTGGGAGACGTGCGCATGCGATGGAATTGGGTTCGTAGAGCCCGTTTCGCGGAGGAGGTCGGCGCGCAGCTCAAGCGCGTCCACGCCAGTATTGAGCTCGTGAATATCCGCCAACGCGGGCACGACGTCCGGATACGTCAACACCACAAAGTACGACCGCACGCCCTGCGCGGCCTTGGCCACGTCTGGCGCCAGGTTAGGCGTTAACCCAGACACGTGGCCAAAGAACCTCTCCACCTCGCCCTCCAAACCACGCTCCAGCGCGGCATAGTTGCCAAACTCGTACCCGGCACACTGCGCAAACCACGGCTCGCGATGCGCATACACGTCCCGGACCTGCTCGCCGTACGCAGGCCGCTCGCCTTCTTGGCCGAGGTAGGACTCGATGACGGACAGTTCGCGCTGGATCCAGACGACTTGGCCCCCTTGTCGGGTCGAAAACTCGAGAAGGGCTTCCCGTGCTGCGGGCGTCTCGACGATGCCCCCTCCGAGACTGATGATCCAGCCCTTGGCGTGTGTGGACAAGAGAGAATGCAAGAGCTCGGTCTCAGCTGTTCGGAAGGCTGGCCACCCGTGCGTTTGGACGTAGGTGCGGACAGAGGGTGGATGCAGCTCCCCAAAGTGCACATCAAAGTCGAGGAGGGGGAGTGAGAGTGCACGCGAGGCCAGCTCGCCAATGTGGGACTTGCCAGAACCGCGCATACCGATGAGGAGGATGGATGGTGTCTCCGAGGGCGAGATCACTTTAGGTATGGCGGGCGTGGCAGTCGCTGTGGGTAGCGGGTGTGCATGGGGTATGTCGACACCTTGGACTTGGATGCCAATCTGTATGATACGTGAGCGAGTGTGAATGAGAACATACGGGCGCCGTACCTTGTTCTCCAGGTCATCCCACCAATTGGGCCACGTCTTCTCGACGCACCGCTTTTCCTCGATGATGGTGCCATCGACGACAGTGGCAAGCACGGAAAACGCCATCGCGACACGATGGTCATCGTAACAATGAATAGAAGCGCCATGCTTGAGACTGGCGAGCGGGCGCCCATAAATGACGATCCCATCCTCGAACTCGTCCGTCTCGACCCCAAACTTGGCTGTACGCGCGTCAGTCAACGATCTCGTGCCCATGATCATGTGGCGTACCCAACTGGTCCCTCATCGCCTTGATGCGATTACATTCTTTGACGCGCTGGTTTGCGATTCCGCGAATACGCAAGACGTTCTTGCCTACACCGCTCTCTGCGCGAAGGCCACCGTCTGTCGCGACAGCACCGACGACGGCAGCCGTCAAGAACGCGTCGGTCATGGGTTCCATGTCCACCTCGCCCATAGCCTTGAGCGTTCCAATCGGTGGTCCTGTGACGGTCGTCTCCGTAGCGGTCTGTACGACGGTGCATCCCATCGGCTCGAGGACCTCTTTGGCAAACCGCGCGTCGCCCTGGAGGGACGATGATCCGATCGAGGCAAGCGTGCAGGACGTACCGGTGATGGCGGCGACAGCAAGCGGGTACGTGGCACTCGACGCGTCCGACTCGATCGTGAAGACGCCCGATTCGGGGACGGTGTACACTCCGCGTGGGATCTTGTACGCGTTGAGCGGGGCACCGGTCTCAGGGCGGGTGACGTGGATACCAAAGTCGCGCATGAGGGCGATGGTCATGTCGATGTAGAGCTGGGAGATGACAGCCTTTCCGGTGAGGACGAGAGTCGTATCTTGTTGGGCATACGGCGCGCAGAGGAGGATGGAGGAGACGTACTGCGAGGAGATGGAGGCATCGAGGGTGAGGGTACCGCCTGGGAGACCGGTGGGGGCGATGGAAAGGGGGAGGCAACCGTATGTGCCGAGGTAATTGATGTCTGCGGTAGCCACTGAGAGGGCTTCGACGAGAGGCGCGATGGGACGCTGTTTCATGCGCGCATTGCCCGTGATGATGGTGCGATCCGATGGAGACGGGTCGGCAGACGGCGAGACGAGTGTGCAAACGGTAGTGACGAAGCGGGCGGCGGTCCCAGCATTGCCAAGGTAGAGTTCTGTCCCAGGTGGAGGAAGCGAAAGCTTGCCACCGGATCCGGTGACGACGAGGGTTTCACCATTGTCGGCCCACTCGAACGTGGCTGCCTATGGGGGAGTCAGCAGGAGAGGGGTGAGAGATATGACGACGTACATTCAGTGCCTGCAAAGCGGCCATCATAACCTGGGTGTCATCCGAATGGAGCAGATTCTTCAACTTGACGGTGCCGTTTGAGAGTGCTGCAAGGACAAGGGCGCGATTGGAAATGGATTTGGAACCCGGTGTGGCGAGGGTGATGTGCGGGACGGCCGCGTTACCATCGCCAGTCGGTGGACAGGTGACGGCAGGTGGGGAGGGGAGGAGTTGGGGAGGCAAGGGACCCTTTTCTGCAGCGCCTGGTATCTCCCACAACGGGTTTGGGAGAGATGGCTTGACGTATCCACCTGGGATACCGCTGATGACAGTGACGCCGTCTACGAGAACCTTTTTGATCTCATTGTCGGAGATACCTGTTGCTCTGAGTTCGTGCGTCTTTCCGATGCGAGACAAGAGGACGACTTTCTTGAGTTTTGAGGTGTTCTTCTTGTCGATAGCCATGCGATCAAGGAGGCCATCGATGGTAATTGGGGGAGCGGATGCGGCACGTGCCTGGGCTTGGGCGCGGAGGACGAGGGGATGCGTGAGGGAGGTCGGGAGGCCGTATGAGTCGATGCAGCGACGGAGTCTTCCGACGCCGACCTGACCGAGGCCTGTTTCGGCACCACGGCCTCGGGCGATCTCGGCTTCGAGGACCATGCCTATGGCGACGCACTCGCCGTGAAGGAGGTAGGGGGTAAGGAAGGCCTCGATGGCATGGCCGATGGTGTGGCCAAAGTTGACGAGGTTGCGGAGGTGAGCCTCCTTGGGATCGTATGATACGATGGTCGCCTTGGTGTTTACGGACGAGATGATGAGGGTGAGGAGGGGGTGGGATGCGAGATCGTCGAGGGATTGGGCGTGGATGTCTGCGAGGGAGTCGAGGAGGGTTGCAGAGGAAGATTCGAGGAGGGCAAACGCGTCTTGGTCCCAGATGGCGGCGGTCTGTGGGGGGATGAGGGGGCGCGGCGATTGGGGGGAAGATACGGACCTTGATGATCTCCGCGAGCCCGTTGGCAAGCTCGCGTTTCGGAAGAGAGGCGAGGAAGGCGACGTCGATGAATATGTATTCTGGCTGCCAGAAGGCGCCGATGAGAATTCTTTCCGAGGGGGGTGTCTATGGCGGTCTTTCCGCCGACGGCCGAGTCGACCATGGCGAGGAGGGAGGTGGGGATCTGCACGACACGCACGCCACGCATGCTGGAGAGGGTCAGCGATGGAGAGGGCGGGGACTGGCGACGCACAAGGTGGCCGCGACGAAGCCGCGAGATCGCCGATGACGCCGCCCCCGAGGGCGAGGATGACGGTGTTGCGGTTGCACTTTTGGGCGAGGAGAAAGTCTTCTATGGCGGCCTTTCCGTCGCGGGACTTTGATGTCTCTCCGGGAGGGATGACATGGGCGATGAAGCGGGGTGCGGTGGAGGGGTCGGGGAAGGCGTCGCGGATGCGGGCGTCGAAGGCGTCGGCGAAGAGGGGGAGGTAGAGGGGGGCGATGTTGGTGTCGGTGACGACAACGTAGGCGGCGGCGGGGAGGTCTGTGAGGACGGTGTGTGCGATGTGGTGGTGGAGGTGGAATCCGCAGTGGATCGCGTCTCTGCCGAGGATGGGGATCGTGTGCATAGTGGTGCTGAGCAGCGATCGATCGGGTCGGGTATTTGTACCGGAACCCGGGATTCGCCTGCCTGATCCGGGTCACGGGCTGCGGGTTAAATAGAGTGTACGCCGGGGTGCCCCGCTGGTGGGGTCACGTCGCGGGTCACGCTCGCTTAGAATGGGAAGCGTGAACCCCCCCAGTACACGGGCGCCGCCGGAGGTACTGCCGCGTTTGGCAGCTCGGCTAGCAGCTCCGCCCCAGCGCGCTGTCCCACAACCCTTCGCCGTCTCGTCGACGACCATCCTCGGTCCCTCGTCGCCCCCGTCCCTCGCACAACTCGAAGCCCGGCCCAGCCAGTCCGCCCGTGCGAAACCGACCACTCAGCCGCTTCGCCGCACGCGGACGCGTCGTCATGAGGCCGCCTTGAACGACAGACCATCGGCAGCAGCAAGCCTTCACGTCGTTTTCCACTACGCTACGCCGCCCGTTAATCCAGTCCCCCCCCTGCCTGCCTCTGAAAAGACAGCCGCTTCGGTAACTCGGCGGGCCCAGGCCCCGAGTCAGTGCGCGCCGCATCTGAATCACCCGAGTCCCCGCTGCCTCGCAGCTTTTCTTTTTCTTTTTCTTTTTCTTTTTCTTTTTCTTTTTCTTTTTTTTCTCCTTTCTCAATTCTCTCCGCCGTATCACATCCGCTCACGTCCTCCTCTGCTCCGTCACGGTGGCGTCTCCGTCCCGGGACGAGAAGTTCGACGTCCCCGCTATAAGTAGCGGGTGCCCCCAGCCTTTGCAGAACCCGAGTCGCGACCACCCGCAACCCGTCGTCGCTCGTCCTCTGAGTCCCCGTCCCGTCCCTTCTTTTTCATTGCCACGCGCTCGCTCGTCGGCGAGCCGACCTGTTTCTCGCGAGGTAAGCCTTCCCTCGTTCCCTCGTTCCCTCTCGCTGACCCGGGAGCTGCAACTCGAAGATGACTAGTGCCGGCCAGGCAGGCACGGCTCGCAAGACCCATGCTCGCACGTTCGAGCAACCCACCGGCGCGGCAAAGCGACGCAAGATCGCAGGCTCACTCGCGTCGAGCCCCAGCCCCGCTGTGTGCACGTCCGCGCTGCCCACGGCGGTGGCTGTTCTGGACGTTGCATCCACCGCGCCCGGCAGCTGCTATCCAAGACCTGGGCCCCCCGCTGATGACGACGCCGCCTCTGTCACCGCCAGTGGCACGCCCGTCGTCCGCTTGGACGTCAACATGACGGAGTCGGCAGTAGTGTCTCCGAGTCCCTGCAGTCAGTCCCCCCTTGACATCATCAAACGAGACTCGCCTGGGCCACCACCCTTCCCGACTGTGTCTGTGGGGGGCCTCCAGCGCTCCCTTGCGGCCCTCGACGCTGCATCACATGCCGTGCGGCTCCGGGCATCAGCCGAGGAGCGTGCTGACAAGGGCACCTCCGATGCGTACGCTCGTCGCGTGCGCGACTATACAGCATGGTGGGACGTCTACCAGTGCCAGCTGCGGGACGAAGACGCCACTGGCACCTGGACAATGATCCCGGCCTTCCCAGTGACAGCTGTGAAGGCCGCCATGTTCTTGGATCACGAGGTTACCCGAGAAAAGGTGAGTGTGATCACACCCCTTTCTGGCCTGTCGTCGCCACCGACTGACTTGGACACGGCTCCACACAGCGCAAGCCGGGCACCAGCGAGACCATCCCCGGATCGAATGTCGGCAAGTCCGTCATCCAGCAAGTCATCAGCGCCCTGGAAGACTGGAGGTCCAGAAACCATCACGAGTACCTTGATGTCCCCGAGGCTCAAGTGCGGCTGCGGGACGACGGCTGCATCCGGGCCATTGAATCGGGAGCGAAACACAATGAGCCGAAGCGCGTCGACAGCGCGCAGATGCTCAAGGCTGCCGGGTCATCTTACGGTGAGGACGGCTCCTGCCCAAATTCAATGACGCACGCCATGCTCACTGGCACTCCGAACTTGCACCAGACACGTACACGGTCGACGAGCTCAAGCGGTGTGCGTGGTGGTGCATGACCGCGTTCTCAGGCACCCACCACATCTACCTCGGCCTCCGCGACCGAGCCATGCTTCTGCTTGGTGCAACAACGGCCTTGCGCGGCGAGGGCAGTCGAATGCTGCAGTGGTCCGACCTTTTCCTGTCGGAGGTCTGTGCCGACGACATTGCGACGGGACATGCCCTGCCGGTGCGTGCATCCACGGGCACTGCTCCATTCGTTCGTTTCCCTCACCATGGTCACTTTTAGGTGCTCGCTGTCCTCGCCGACAATGCGAAGACAAACCAACATGGGAGAGTCGATGAGCATGGCACACTGAGGCACCGCCTCGTCGAACTCTGCCCTGTTGGGGCAGTCGCACTCTATCTATTTGCATACTTCCACGTCCTCTGCCGGCCGCTGCCCGAGTTTGCCCCCGATTTCTCCAGTCCCAAGTATGGCGAGTTCGGCCATCGACCATGGTATGAGGTGCACCTCTTCTGGGGTGAGCAACCCACGAAGGAGATGTCATATGACAGTGAGACCTCCCTCGTATAAGTGGCCAGTAGGCGAGATTCTGAGGTCACCCCCTCACAGACCACTATGAGAGGGTGAAGCTGATCCATGAGAAGAACGATGTCGTGATCACGAAAGCCACCCATGCCACCCGCCATTTTGCTGCACAGACAGCACGTGCCCATGGCGCGTCGGTGACGAGCACAAAGGCATTGGGCAATTGGTCCGAGACAGATGCATTTTCCAACTGCTACGACAAGGCATTTCACCTCGAAGCCTTGCTTGGGGCATCCATGTTCAATGGCCGTAAACCGGAGAACCATTTCATTGGGCGAGACTCCCTTGGTAGGTGTCCAAGTCATCTGCCATGGACAGCTGCTCATCCTTTGTTCCGACTTACATAGAACCACCTGCCGAACTTCTCCAGCAGATCTTCCCTTGGGTTGAAGAGCAGGCAGCTGCTCTGGAGGTACGAGTGAAGGCCTTGGGACGGCCAGCCAAGGATCTCGCCCTCAAGCAGTTCCTCCGTCTGCTGGTCTGGTTGCGACGAGTCCTGCTGCAAGATGCAGCTGTCCTGTTCACCCTCGATCCCACCTGTGGGATCTTTCAATTTCCACTTTTCCGTTCACAGGCTTTCCGAACATTTGCAGCTACGACGACATCTGTCATCGAGAAAGCTGAGAATGATGCCCGCCTGGCTCTTCAGAACCTCCCAGAACACTATGCACGAAGCATGCAGGGCTTCGTAGCCTCGGCGCGCCTCGCACAAGATGTGGCAAATGCTGAGATGGCTCAGCAGCTCGGTGAGCTGCGGGCACAGATGGCACGTATGGAAGGGCTGGTCGGAGTGATGGCATGCACTCAGAGTTCACGCCGGAAGTCCCGTGGTATGTCCTTTCGTGTTCTTGTCTCTGCGAACTTGTCTCCCATACATCATGCAGGTCGGCAACCTCCACTGCCTCCACCACCCACCATCCTTGTTCCCGCCGAGGTTCCACCAACTGATCCCATGAGCGGAAGTGCCCCCGTCGCTGCCCACCCCCTCCCACATGTCCTGGCATCACAGACAGACTCGAACAGCTCCACCCCCTTTCAAGTTTCTGCACCATCCATTCTCGCCACAAGTGGACCAGCAGATGACGAGATGCGCACACAGCGGTGGAATGTGCTCACTGCCCGCTTCCGGGAAGACCGGCTCCGGAGGCATGAGTGGGAGTGGGTCTCGAACGACCTGCTCCCGTTTTACTCGTTCCAACCGGTGTCGAGCATCACAGAGGTCTGGGAGGAGCACACGAAGGGCCTGAATGGCTACTTGGCAGTGCGTGACCTCGATGAGCAGTGGGGACCACGTTGGAGGCGGAATCGCGATGGCCTCCGAACTGAAAACTGCCGTCGAAAGAAGATCGTCACACTTGTCGAGCAGCTGTCGAAGAAGAAAAACTGGAATGTTGCCCTCGCCCTCCGGTTCTTGCGTGAGAAATATGAGTCCCATCCGACACTCACAAAACCACGGGCTTTCTGTAACTACCTGCAGAAGTCCAGTGGTGTCGGGATGGCAGAAGTGGTGGCAGCAGCAGAGCACTTTCCTTGAGGATTCGGAGTCGTGCAGTGGGCTACTGGCACAGTGATATTCTACAACCTGTACTAATAACTTCTACTGTATAGTGTATATACACGAGACTGGCTCGAATGAGGAAGTACTGGTCGTTTGCACTCCACCCAGCCGAGGGAATGGGCTCGGGAGGTTCTCCTCGTCTGAGAAGTCGGACTCGGACATGAATCGAAGGTTTGTTCGATGATGCAGTGGTCCCCTTCCCTCCCAATTTCACGACTTGGAATGGCTGGGGTATTGCCAGTGGGGTGCTTACGAGCTGCTTCGGTACGGGTGCACGTCCGCACGGGTTACATCCCAGTGTACTGGAGTCTCCCATTCCGTGTGTACTACCCGCAAACATCGCGTGACCCACCCGGCGAACCGCGCTGCGGCGACCTTCCTTTTATGGACCTGGGTCACGCAACCGTGACCGAACCACGCCCGTTATACATTTTTGTTTCGTATCGCGCGGACATACACGTTGCCCCTATCATTCCAAGACGTCAGAACACATCAATCAATAATCTGAAACATGTGCTAGCCTCGGCGCTAAACAGGTCCACCTCCAAGATATCATTGTGCATCCTACAATATTGTATATCACCCAAACCCGATCCACATCCACATCTAAGCAGATTTACCCTCCATGGTACTTTCCACGAGCTCTCCTACCCATGTTTCAAAACCCTCTTGAACCATGACACCTTTTTCGTCAAAGAAGGCGCTGTACTCCTTGGAGCCGTGTGCGCGGTTCTTGGCGAGGAGCGACTTGCCACCCGACGTAGATTGTACGTAGGTGATGTTCAGTGAATAGGAGGGGGCATTCGCAGGTGATGGTTGAGAGGAGGAAGCAGAGACGGGGAGTGTACGCGAGGAGATCGTGATACGTTCGGTTACTATCCGCTTTGAGAACGTCTTGCGCCTCCCCACGAACACGATATCAGCCTCTACGAAATAAGCGTAGAGTGCTTGCAGGGACGTCAAAACGGCATAGCTAGAGAAAAAAGCATGTCAGAGACGAGGACGATGCGCGCGCTTTGACGAGACACGTGCATGATGAAACCGGCCCAAACTGCGGGCTTGGACTGCTCAAAGTCGACTTTCCAGCCGTAGAGACCGGTGGCTGCGGCGACCAGCACGCCTGCCCAGCCGAGTGTGAGTCGCACGTCCGTGTGGAGGTGTATCTGCTTGAACAAGTTCGGACGCGACAGATACTACTGCGGTTGAATGGACGTTGGCCAGGATATGGGGGAGCACGTACCCGCTTCAGAGCATCGTCGCAGGCGTTCTTGAGGTCTGTCGCGTTTGCATTGTTGACCTTGATAGTGTCACGTTGCTCTGCGGATACGGGGATGCTCAGAGGCCCGGGGGGCTTTTCAGGGGAGGCGGAGCTGCCGCGACGCGAGCTTGAGAGCGGCGCGGCTGGCTCTGGGGTGAGCTCTTTTGCGGATTTTTTGTGTGGCATGCCGCGATGAGGAGGGGAAGAAGGACAACTTGCAGACGACGTGTTCGATACGTGGTGGGAAACACCTTCCTTGTTTGGCCGAGGCTACACAGAGAGGAGTCGGTCGAGTCATCGGTCGATATGGTGCCAGGATCGATAGCAGTCCTTGGCGGGGGTCTGACAGGCCTGTCCGCCGCATTTCATCTTGCGCGACGCTTCCCGACGACACCCATCGCACTCATAAACAGGGATGCGCGCTTTGGCGGTTGGGTGCGTTCGGAAAGAGTCAAGGTCAACGGCGCAGAGGTCCTCCTCGAAGCAGGTCCGCGCACGCTACGTCCCACTGCGCCCAGCGTCCTTGAGTTGGTGCGTCGTCCACGTCTGACTCGGCCCTATTGCTGACTGCCGCCGCCAAGACTAGATCCACCTCCTCCACTTGACCCCGTCGCTTCTCACCGTGCCCAAGTCTGCCCCCGCTGCCCAGAACCGCTTCTTGTACACCGGCTCGCAGGGAATCCACCGTATTCCGTCGTCTCCGCTCCAAGTCATCAGCTCACTCTCGGCGCCAAACCCGCGCCTGGGTCGCATACTCCTCTCCTCTCTTCTTCGGGAGCCGTTGAAGCGGAGAAACAGACCCTTGGGGATCGACGACGAATCGGTCGACGACTTCCTCACCAGAAGATTCGGTGCCGAGTTTGCACGGGTCTTTGGGAGCGCACTCGTCCACGGGATTTACGCTGCAGACTCTCGAAAGCTGAGCTTGCGCGCTGCCTTTCCTTACTTGTGGGATGCGGAAGAGCGCGGGCGCGGGTCCGTTCTGCTCGGTTCCCTGCGTGCATCTAGTCCTCCGCAATCGATCGAAGACACGTCTTATGACTTGGGAGATTTGCAGGGCAAGATGCGCAATGTCTCCGTTTACACGTTCCAGAACGGCATGGGCACGCTTGTCAACGCCCTCGTGAACTACCTTCGCAAGCAATCAAACGTACGCATGTATAGTGGGGTTAGAATTATGGCGCTTCGCCTCAACTCGAGAAACAGCCAATTCGAGGTGATCACATTCCTCGACGTTACGTCGTCGTCTAATGCTCGTTTAGGTAACGACGTCGTCACAAGAAACCCTCTTTCCGACCCATGTCGTCTCTGCCCTTCCCCTCCCTGAATTACGGGGAGTTCTCTCGCCTGCGACACCGCTACCTCATCTTACGACCAACACTTACTCTTCCGTGACGGTTGTCAACCTCGTGTTCAGTTCACCTCCATCCTCTTCGCTTCTACTTCACCCGGACGGGTTCGGCTATCTCGTACCCCGTCCGATGGACGGCTACGCCACAATCAAAGGCTCAGGGATTCTAGGCTGTGTCTTTGATTCGTCCTCGACTACAGCTCAAGATACCCCTGGCCTCGTCAAGATGACTGTGATGCTGGGTGGTCCATACATCACTGGGTCTGTCTCTCCTCCACGAGTCGATATCCCGACCCTACTTTCTGAACTTGCGCATCAACTCGGGCGACCTCTTCCGTCACCCCTGTTTGTCAAAGTTCACTCCAATACGAAATGTATACCCTTGTACGCCGTCGGTCATCTACAACGGATGGAAGAGCTGAAGCGAGCGCTCGTATCCGAACCATGGAACGGTCGGATGGAGGTTGTAGGTGCTGGAGTGGGGGGCGTGAGTGTCGGTGACTGTGTGGAAGCCGGAAGGAGCGTCGGGAGAACGTGGGGCTAGCCTGGTCTGTGAGTAATGAGCCGATATCAAAGTGCAAATTTACACATTGCACAAAGTTTATCGAAATTTGGGTCTTACCAGGCTCCTTCATCGCCTCGTACTCTCCACGATGGAGCCTGGGATTTTCCCCGTCAATGCTTGGTGGCGTTTCTGCGAAGTTGATGATAGGGGCAGTGAACGGAAGTTGATAGGCCACTCTTATGAAGCACTGGATTCGATGGCATGCTGCCGCATTGTCTTCTCACGTAAAGGGACCAAGGGATCCATCACTCCATTGCGAAGCTAAATCAACGTCATTATCAATGCAACTGTTGTCCAATTCGGGATCTTGTGTGGCCGTAGATCTGTGGTTCTGTCATCCGCCGATGTCATCACTGTCGACTTGGTCCGAACGTGGGTCCGCGTCCGCATCAAGTCCCAGCGCTCCATGGCCCCGATGGTTGGAGAGCAGGTGGCGTCCATTTAACGTTTATCTGGACCCATTCCGATCGTAAAACGGTCTTTTGGCCGATCACGATGCTCTCACTAGGATACATTACAACCACGGCACAGTGTCGTGGCGGCCAGCGTCTCCACAAACGTGTTTCGATCCTTGCTGTATATGAGTCAGACCAGCTTTCCCTCGAAGCTGACATTCGCATCTACCATCCTTTTTTTTGCAGGGTCGCTTTCAAAGTATCTTGGTCCGGTCGTCTTTTCGTTCTTTCGTACCTCTTCCTTTGTGACTCCTCCCCAATGACCATTCCCGTTTATCGACACAACCAGGACCACGACGACTGGGAAGTCGCGTCGGTGTATGACAGTGATGACTGCGACAGCCTAGGTCGGAGTGCATACAACGAGTCCTTGCGCTCGTCGGGTTCTTATAATCCTGCCTTGCAAAGCCACCTTTACGGCGACACTCGTCCTCGTGTCGGGTACCCAGTGCCACAACAGAACTATCCTCCAGCGCCATATCCCCGTCCTCGGCGAGACGCGCGCTATGTACCCGGGAATCAAAGCAACTTTATCGTACCCCCTCCAGGGGTAATCTTTCCGCGCCAAGATTGGGTGCTCCAGCCGCAAGACACGTACCAGCCTCGTACACCCAGCCAGATAGCATCCTCCTCGGTGGATACGGGCCTGGTAGAGCCACCCTCGCTACTTCTTTCGCCATCTTCCCCGCCGCGTGCATCGTCTCCACTGATAAGACGGACGTCGCCTACGACGACGATCGCGCACGGCCACCCGCCCCACGGGACGTCCATCACGATGTCCGGTTCTGGCACGGGGTCAAACGTCAACACGCATGCGTCCCCTATGATGCGACCCCCACCACGCTATCACGAACTAGCCCGTCCCATATCACCGCGCCTCGCGGATGCAGGGTGTCAGGCACATTCAAGCACGGTGATGAGTCCTCCTCGGAGGTCTGGGCATGACGTCTATTCGACATCGTACGCACCAGCTGGACGTGCGTCGATGCCGATGCCACGGGGAACGCAGTCGAGCGAGGAGATGACGGTGGTCGACGGACGTTACGGTGGTGGGCTGCCGAGTTACGGGCCGGGGGACCGAGCCGATCTACACCCGCCGCAGGCGCCAAGCAAGTATGAGCGTGAGCGGGATGCTGGTGGATGGACGAGGACGGCGAGGCCTCAGACGCGGGAGCGCAGGCCGAGTGTATGGCGACGGTTCGTGCGACGGTTTAGTCCGTCTCACCAGACGTAGGGAAGATGCGAGGCACGCGGAGGGGTTCGGTGTGATATTTATGGACATGGCTGGCTGGCAGCTTATCTCTGGATGATTTGGTTGCTGTATGTACTACTGTAACCATGCGTAGCGCGATGCGCTCTGGCGAGGTGTCGTACTGGGTGGCAAATGACAAATAGTCCAAGCCGCTCCAAGGTGAGAACCACGACGAGGACGTTGTGCTCAAACATGTCTCTTCCGTGCTAGAAAAAGGCTTGCCTTGGTTACGACCCTCGCATTAATACCCGCTATCCTGAAACACGTCCCGAGTATACCCAGTCCAGATCGACATCGGGCTCGATTACGCTTCTACGCCTGATAACTCGTCAAACGTTGCGTCTTTTCGATCATCATGTCCGCTCCACCATCCCCGCCCCCTCCACCACCGCCCCCGCCTCCCCCGCCCCCTCCTGGGTCTGCTCCTTCCATGGGCGCCCCACCACCACCACCACCACCACCACCTACAGACACAGCGAGTGCCAGTTCCCCGTCGAGCATCACGAGCGCCAACTACTTTTTCGGCTTCGTCATCACATTCGTCGTCCTCGTCCTCCTCTTCGTCGGATGTGGCATAGGCTCATGGCGACGCTTCCGACTGGTCGGTACAGCATGGGACGGGCGACTGCAGGGCATAGACGGCCCCTTCTCGGCTCACAAACGCGGTCGACGGCGACTGGTACGACCCGTGTTCTCAGAGACGTGGACGCACCCCAAGGCGTCGACACACCTCGGTTCAAAGTGGGAGGGCGTACAGGTCCGTTTTTTTTTTTTTTTGGTGCGCTTTTCTGTCGTGTGCCCACACCGTTCGTAGCCGATATCAGCGGCGTTCGTCTGGTCGCGGTCGAAGTTGGCCGTTGGCCAACGTACATCGGATCCCGCTTCGGCCCCGCAGACGCCACGGCGGGGGAGCGGCGGCTCGGTACGCGGTGTGGCCGCGGCGTTGCGGTCGTATGTGGTGCCTCGACGTCCGCGGTATGATCACTCGCCGAGACCACCGCCCGTCCCACGACCTCCGCCAGAGGCGATCCGAGTCGCCGTCATGATCGCCATGCCGTCTCCACCGTCGCTATCGTCTGGTCCAACGACCCACGGACCAAAATGTGTGGGGCACGTTGGGGAGGGGGAGTACCAGATTGGTGTCGTGCGGATACCTTGGCCGAGCGGTGAGGGACCCTGAGGACTGGTGCATGAACGCTTCTTTCTCTCTTTTATCGTTATCCTTTTTCCCCTTCTTTTGCAGATAGAATCGGGATGCGCTCATTCCTCTGCATTTTCTACCATATTACGGTCCGAGGATCGCTATTACCCCGCGTTCTCCGTTACCCGCTTTCTTTACCCCCCTTTGTAATGTAGGAACATGGGTCTGAGACCACTGTAACCGACTATGAAGTCGTGCATCTCCGTATGCGCAAAAGTAACATCCGTCGAGTGGTGTCCCGCACTCATAAGTAATCCATGATGGGATATTATAGCACTGCTCAGTCAATAAGGTACTTGCGTTTAAAGAAGGCGCGGAGGTGGAAAATCTGCCATACACCCAGACACACGAGGGAGAAGAGTGTAAACCAAGCAAAGTTTTGCACGCGCTTATTCGTCGAGGCTGGTCAAGGAGACACGTGAGCATAGGGACGAGGGAGAAGAAGAGGACATACTATTCGTGTTGGCGAATCTCTCCTCCCGTTTCTTCAGATAGTCCAGCTCATCCACGATCTCTTTGACGAGTCCTTCCAGTTTGCGCATCTCTGTCTCGATTCCGGAGAGAGACTCTTGATTGGCGATGGCGCTGGCGGGGGTATGTAAACCGGGCGAGCAAAGAGAGCAGAGCATAGAGGGACGTACTTGTAGTCGACCGCATCCGCTCCAATATCAATGTCGAGGTCGATCGTGCGCGTCATGTTTCGTCCAATCTCCGTCCTGACATCTGTGTCCACGTTCAGCCCACAACCCTACCACGAAGAAAGAGGACAGACCTGGGGCCAAATAGTTTTTAAAGCACACCCCAATCTCGCCCTCGGCGTGCGCAGTGACCGCGAGGCGCGTTTCGCCGTTGATGTCCTTTTTGGAGAGGTAGACGTTGCGTTGAGGTGTGGAGTCGATGATGTCAATGTCGATGCGTTGGCTGGGGCCGGGTCCGACGTTGGCGGTGACGATAACGAGCGCGTGTGGGTGGGCTGCGTTCCATATGCACTTTTCGGCCGGGATTTTAGCTGGAGGGAGGGCGAATTTGATGGCGGTGGAAAAGGGCAGCAGGAGGAGAAGGAAAAGAGCGGTGGGGAACATGGGTCGACGTGAGGATGGCATGGGTCAAGTGGTTATTGGCAAAGTGTACTGTCACACGTGGAGGGTCACTCCGCTCGTCAGCCGACTTGGCTCTGCTCAGTGTGCCGTTCGGTGAGGTTCACACCGAAATAAGAATAGGCGCTAGCACACGAGGCGCTTGCGTGTAAGAAGCAAAAGGAAACGTGTTCATGGATTTCAACACCAACTCTCTGTGTACCACAACTCAACCCGAACACTTTGCTACCTGACACTGCGGAACCTACGAGTGTGGAGGATGTCGTCAACGAAGACCAGTGCGTACTAGCAGTTCTCGGGACTGATTGTACAATGCTGAAATTTGAGTAAGATGAGCCAATAGTGATTAAAACCGGTAACAGTGCGATATTCTCGGTCGCTTTCCACTCCGACGGGATGCAACTATTCAGCGGGAAATTTGATGGGTTTCGACGATGGCGAGTTGAAGACGGTCAAGAGGTTGGGAACCGGTTCGCAAAGGACGTGTACGCCATTTCTGTGTCGAAGGATGGCATGCGGATAGTGTGTGGGACGGGTCAGGGGGCAAGCGTATGGGACGCGAAAATCCAGGAAAAGGCTATCGAAGTGGAGGGCACAATTCTTGTGGGTGCAGTGGACATCTCACCTGAATCCACCAGGTTTGCCACCGCTGCTGGAGGAGATGATGAAAAAAAAGCGGCGAGCATCTGGAACATCATCACCGGCGAGAGATTGGTTGGCCCAATCCAACATGACAATTACATCGCAGGAATTAAATTCTCCCCGAACGGCAAACACATCGCTACTTTGGCCAGGGGTCACTCCATTCGCGTCTTTGACAGTCGCAATGGTGACCAACTCATCACCATCGAGACTGGTATACCATTGTGGTCCCCGATAACCCCCTTTGCGTGGTCGAATAACGGGGAGCAAATTTTTGCTGCGTCTGGCGATCGTAAAATCAAGTCTTTTGACGTGTCCACCGGATCCCAACTGGCTGAATCGCAGGTTGACGGCGGTGATGAAACCGTGTCTATCGCTCTAGCCGCAAATGGGAAGTTCCTCGCTACCTTCGCCGGCCATTCCACCTCGTTCTATGACACATCCACACTCACTCAGATCGGCCCAGTCATCCAGGACAGCCAACAGATTCGGTCGATTGCTCTCTCCCCAGATTCCAGCTATCTTGCTACGGGAGGATTCCATGGGAATATTACCCTTCGTAATCTCAACAACATCATTCCGAACTTGTATGGTCCTTTCCGTGTAAGCATTTATGCATTTGCATTCTTGTCGGACAATCTCATACTGTCTTTCTCCTCTTGACATCTCCCTTAGGCGCCTACTCAAGGATCAGAAAGACCTAAAGATAA
>JBBPQL010000751.1:0-17826 GCA_038092515.1 Boletus subparvulus | reverse complement strand
CTATACAAAGAGGGCAACTTGTGTGCTCTACAGTCAAATTCACTGTAGGATGCCAGCGAAGAGTTCGGGCTGAGTAACTTCACCTCTTGGGAAGTCCGTCTCGTCTCCGAATTTACATCCACTCTGCGCCGAGCCTCCATGTTCTAGGTCACTGCAGCGGTGTGCACCGCCGATAATTGCGATTAGATCAAATCAACGGTCTGTCAAGGTCTGTACAACGTGGGAGCACGCACTGCCAACCATAAGATGGGCCGTCGAAGCTAGTTAATCATGATGGCTTTTCAGACTCTTGCCCGCGCTTGCCGGACGCATCTTGACCGAGGCGGACACAAGAGCCTGACGGACGATGGGACTCGGACGTCTCTATCATCCCGGAAGCGCTGCAGAAGAACCATACCCCGATGTTACATTATGGAACACCACTGACCAGTAAGGCTTTCAACTCCCTGAGCGCAGGCAACATGACCGTGCGGCGCTCACGCTGGTCTCCGTCGGCAGTAGGACAAAGACAATGTTTCCCTTTCAGAGGCTGCGTTTAGATGGTTGCAACATCATAGCAAGCCCGACCCAGAGGCCGGAGACCTCTGGCCATAGGCGCGAGTAATCCCATCCAATTGGGATCTAGCTTGAAGGAGAGGTAGGCACCTTTTTGCTTCCCTTGGAAGAGTGCCCTGGCTTGGAGGGCATAGTGATGGAGGACCTCTCACCGAAGAGATCGTCAAACTATTGAATAGCACCTGGTTGAATGTGAAACTACTGACTCCCCGTTATTACACTTGGAAGGCTATCTGAGTTTGACATCTCTAAACATTTGGATTTTAAGGAGTAAAATTAGAGATATCTATCGTCATAAGTTACGTCAAGACACTTGAAAGTTGTCAGTGAATGACGCAGCCCAAAAGGTCATTTCAAAAGTGTGCAAGGCTACGTACAATGAACCCTCTCAACATTCTTCGATTTCTTACGGGGATAAAAAGATGACAAGAGGGAGATTCGAACTCCCGCCTCCATTCGGAGATGAGAAACCCGCTTAAGCAGGCAAGCTTAGGTAAGCTTGAGTCACACGCCTTGGACCGCTCGGCCATCTTGCCGTGTAAATTGTAGCAACTCGCGGTTATATGGCATCTGCTCGTCCACTAGTGCAGCGCTTGACTTGGAGCTTTCAAAGTAGGCTTGGTGGTGCAATGGTGCGTAGCGAGAGCAGTCCAATACGAGTTCCGACCACAGACAATAATCCAGCTCCTCTCCAGAGTTTGACATTTGAACAACACTCGAGGTCCCCGGGAGTAAATGCTTAATACAAGGGACTTTGAAATCGTATGGTCGGCTACTCACGTCTGCGCGCCAGGCATCGACGTGTTCGCAGATGCTCGCAGGCGTAATTAAACCAGCGGGCGGAGCGAGCGCGTGCTCAAATCCACTCGCCATTACGAGGACGAGTAGCAGCCCATAGTCGATGCTGCATTGAAGGGGTGGTCGTCTTCTTCAGTTGGGTTGCCACCCATCCGGACTCCAAGCAGGACGGGCGAGCAAAGCAAAGGTTAGTCGTATTCCCAAACGCGTTGCACCTCGAACTTGGCTGTTCGATAGCTGCGAGCTGGATAGAAGACCTAAACGACACCTTCGGTCAGGATTTCGAAGCCCTGATCACCAGGCATTCGTGATTTGACAATGATCCCGGAACGATAAGCCTATCAAGACAGTCACTGGCAGGTACTTGCTAAGATGTAGTTTTTTTTTCCGTGACACGATAAACTGGGCGATATGAGATACGAGCGCCATCGTATGTGGTACCAGGCATGGAACCAATATGCGGAAGAATTGCCGCCTAGCGTGTCTAGTGACAATGCACGATTAATACGCAATATCTCAAGTGAGGGGGAAAGATGCGCGACATGGCTTGGTGAGTTAGATCAAACATTAGTCTCGTTCCCATCCGTAGTGGAGTGGGGATGTCTCTGCAAATTACTTTTAGAACTCCGCCCGTCACCACTACGGATGGGAACGAGACTAATCAAACATGTCCACAGCACTAGTAATTCTGTCCGGCGTTTGATGTGTCGGAAACTCTACAACACAAGTCAACCTGAAACGTCTCTGGAGGAGACAACTGCGCGGAACACCGTAGCTAAGATGGGATGGGACATCGTTACTTTTTACCGTAGAGGCGAGTAGGAAGTGGAAGCCAGGCACGGCGCCACGCAAGCAATAGACCATCCGAGTCTTCCACCGAACCTCGGCCTTGCAGTCAGCTCGAAACAGGGCCTTTGGAAAGCAAGACGGGAGGGGTTCTGGCCTAGAGATCAGTAAGCACCTGCCGTACCCTTTGGGCATGCTGAGCACAGCCACAGCGTCAGCTTGGTGATCAACAGTGTGGATGATCACATGACTGATGGCGCTCTCGATCCTGTGCGATTATGGCTGCACTGTGCTGTAGATGGCATGTATGTAGCCATCACGGGACTCGGACAGATGGCGGAACCTCGTAGTTGGCATGGGCGCATCATGACCATATTGCATGCGGTGGCCGGAAGTCACACCTGGGGATCTCTGGCGGGAATGGACAAAATTTGATGGCTGGAGTGGAAGAAGCTTGCACGCAAGTCTGAATACTGGATTTCGTGGGGCACGCGTGACGCGGCACGGAACATGTGTGAAGGAGAATTCGAATCCAGGAAGATTCCGAACTTCGGGCGAGATGGACCGATCCGCGGTGGAAAACGTCGCAGACAGATGGAAAGGACGGGACACGCCTTGTCACAGCTCCAACTTGAATGTGGGGCGCCATGGGGCCCAAAGGTGACGCTTTAAAGCTTGATGTTTCAGATGTCGACGGATCTTTCAAAACACTGGCAAGTGAAATACTAATAATACTACCTCCGGCCCCTGGACCGCGGGACGAAGTGACTCGCGTCACTCCATTGTTCGCGGATATCGCCTGAGTGGGTGACACACACATGCGTTTGTCGTGCATTTCCAAGGTACAAGTGGCGCTCCGTTTTCATAGCAATGCACGCAATGATCAAAACCACGAGGCGACAACTTGAAGCTGAGTCATGGGTGCACGTAAACTCATCACATACATAAAAGGCATAATTAAGACACCGTGAAACCCGACCTTGCAAACGAACCATGGTAGCATCTGGTGAATGATCATCAGAAACCCTCGAGAGAAAGAAAAAGACATCTTCAGTGGCTCCGATAGTGGCAATGACGAATCTAAACGCTCGGGTCGGCAGTCGACGTGAGTAGTGCGTTATCTTCATTCATGCTTTCGTTCAGTTTGTGCTGCGCGTCCGGGTCCATCTTTGAGCATACTTTCTGGCTGATCCAGCTCAGTCCCCACGCGCCAGCTCGTGCCATTATCCAAAGTACTACTCGCGCTCCAGGGATGAGTCGTACCACGTCACGAAAGTCCCAAATATCTCGGTGGTACGTGATCTGGCCTTGCTCATTAAAGCAGAGCCGTGTCATGACGGGGAGTTGGAAATGGAGCGGCGACGGCACGGAAAAAAGCGTTCCAGGTATAGGGAGAGACGGAGAAGCCGGAACGGAGAGGGATAACGGAGATTCAGCAGGAGAGGACGGCGGGCGGCGTAACATTAAGGTTTTGGGTATTCTGTAAGTGGTATGAAGGTCTGGAAGGAAGAGAATGTTGAGCGTGTACTCGACAAAGCTCTTCTTATGACCATCTAGAGCAATGTATGAAGCAGACGTGGCAACCTTGGAGATTAAAAACACGCACCAAAACCCTCCGTTTCGCTGATGTCGTCTACTTCTGCCCAGGCCCGGATTGCCTTAAACAAAGGATCGTCGCTGAGTTTATTTGGTGGACGAGGCCTCAAGGCGGCGTGAAGAACTGATAATGGCCTAGGCACATCGAGGGAGCAACAGCAACGTGTGAGAGTGTGAATGTCGGAGATGAGCGCGCGGGACGTGGCAGTAATCAGCGGATTCTCGTATCTAGGGGTCGTGCATCATTGTTCGATGGGAAGATGGACGCCGGTTCAATCACTTACACTGTCCTAGCGTCAGGTAATCTCCGTTGGTCAAATGAGAAAACACGCGCCTGCGCGAGAGTCATAGAAAAACTCGGAAGTACCGAGGAAACTGGGAAAAGTAGTGTCATGCCCACAGACTTCAACTGTGGTCGAGGTTCTTTGGATGATCGACAGCTCCCCTATCGAAGGTGACTTGTGTACCGTCCGACAAGTCGGGACAGCGTTCTGTATCGCCAACGCAGACGGGTCGGGCGGGCTAGGGGCTAGGGACATGGGTGTGCACGCATCGTTCTTGGGCGTCGTAAGCAGATCGTCAAAGGCGTACGGCGAGCTAGCGCTTCTAGTGAAAGGCTGGCTAGTAAACATCGACACAGTCAAGTTGAAAGCTGGAGCTCTGGAGGCTTGCGCGACCCCACCACTCCAATTTAAAATTACCTTTATCCGGAACTCAGACTCGGAGGCCCTATTTCTGCGTGTTTTGCCAGTGTTTTGCGGTATATGTTATATTGCTGTTCGAAATGATAGATTAGTATCATATCTATCATACATCCCTTTTATTCACACCCCAGTCAGCCGTCTCCTCGATGACTGATCATAATCGACGGTCACAGATTGTTCCACAACCACCTGAACATCCAGCTCCAAGTCGCGGGGCGGACTCGGCGCATACTCCATGTCAATTGGAGTCTTCTGTATGTCACCTTGCGAACGTAATGCATTCACAACAGAACGCCCAGGTTGAAGCGGGCGGGTGAGGATAATGTTCTCGAATCGTGTTGCCTCTGGGGGCTCAGAAAGTTCTGGACAACAGAAATATGGGCTTTAATTCTGTGCAACTTTTAGAATGGAAGGGAGAGGCTCGCCTCTTAGATGAATCAAGATCCGTTGACTCATTATCCAGGTGACCGCGTAACCCAACGATGCGCTATTGTGACCATGGAGTCAACGGTGGCGACAATGGGGTTATATTGAACTTACCCTGCAGACTGATACCCGGGAATCACCGTAAGAGTTTGTTATGCAGTTTGATCGGAAATAATGACACCCTCACCTGCACAGCTTTATCACTTGCTCGGTACAGGATCAGATTGAAAACATTGACACCTCCGGAACGGAGTGTTCAGCACAGGAAAGATAACAAGGAGAAAGATCCTACCCGTCAAAACCACGAAATACCCGAGCCCATCATAAATCATCCTATTGGAGACATTAATCTGTGTCGCATGTAGTGTATGCCAAGAGCCCTTACGTTCTGATCAGCCGAGACCATCTGCGACCGAAACGGAGGGTGATTGAGCGTACGTTTGACAAAGCTGAGTAAACGAAACTGACCTCCCATTAATAGAATTATATCGCACGAGGTAAAATGTGGAAAGGGATAAAGTTCCCGTGTCCCACAACATTGATATAACATAGTATATCCACGCGGTCGGGTACGGGCCGTCATTTCCAGGAGTACAGCTGATGGGCGTTCAATAACTACTCGGTTACCACATAATGTGTACCCACCTCCCCTGTGATTACGGGCACACATGATCAATTGTGTCTCGGCGGTGTAGCAATAGTTTGTGCAACTCACATCGGACAAGACCGCTGACAATTAGTTCAATAATCTCCATTTAGCGCCAAAAAACTGGAAGCACTCACGGACACGATTGTACATATTGGTAAACCACTCAAGCTGTGCAAATGATTATCAGCGAAGGTGGCAGACCCATAGAAGTGACGGACTCCTGTTGTAATGACGAAGGCAATATTAAGGGCGATTCCAACACCGTGCTTTCTCCGAGCGATGTTGAATGTTCTTTGAAAAAGATGTTGAGCAAGCCAAAAGAGAACGAGAGGAAACCGCTTACCTGACACCAAGGATTACTTGTGAAACCATAGTTTGGAGGACTGAAACCCCGTGAGTGGAAAGTGTGAGGAGGATTCGAGATGAAACGAACCTTTAAAGAAAGGTGCAGCTAGATAGTAGTCATTACATGATTCAACAGTGAACGACGTGGCGAGGACACCATAATTGCTGACAACCATAACGATGATGCTAACATAGCTATTGCCCAATCAGACAGAGGCAAGCCTGGAGAAAGCGAGACCTACCGAATGAGAACAAAGAGAATGCAACCCAGACTAAACCAAGCAAATAGTCAATCATAGTGAGGACCGGCCGACGAGATCAGCTACCTCGGGCGGAGGATATTAGATTGACTTCGATAAAACCGCACTTCAGCAGGCAACGTGATCAGGTAGCTGTGCGTATTTGAACAACAAAGCACTGCAAGGAAGAGGTGATCGAGACTCACTCATAAGCAGCGATTGAGAGCGAGGCGATTCGCAGGTACTTTTCAGTCTCTGTCCCGACACTCATTTGAGGATGCTACGAGGAAGGTTGGGACGGGACTCAAAAGGCTAACGAGACTGAGCCAATTTATAAAAATGTCGCCGTGTTCGCCTATGCCGGGGCCAACCCGTTTACTGCCGTTAGGTGAGTAACAGGCGGCAAGATGGCAAACTCAACTTGAAGGCATTGCAATTTATTTCGTTACTTAGATGAAACGGTAAGTCGGTACGGCGTAGCCCACCCAGATCCGGTCATGCCAGTGATCGATCACCCGTGCCGTCTGAGTTTGAAGTTATGTGGCACCGCGATGACAACAATGTTTAAACTCAGACGGCATCCCGGATCGCGCTCGTCCCTTACGTCCACGATGGACAGCCTTTCAATGATAAATCCAACTATTTTCTAAAATTACAAAAGTGGAGTGCATCAATCTTCTTCTACTAATAGCTCCTAAACACCACTCCGTCCCGCAGCTTTGATTGCTGTACCGTTCCCGAGCACAGGCAGGCATTTGTGCGAATGAGGCGAGGTTGGCGCTGGCAGGAATGATGCGCTGACAAGCCAAGCTAGATATAGACCCATTAACCCATCAGACACCGTGGATGTCGCAATCGGATTGTGGCTCTGCGCCAGTAATGCAGTTGTGTTGGCATCATCTAGCTCAGGGGCCTTGGTGCTTGTTGGAAGGTCGTCAAGGACAAAGTGGAGTAATGGGAACAACGCGTTGTCTTGCGCCTCCATTACGTGTTTCTCGAGTTCCCGTCTCCACGCCAGATATTCGCATTGTCGCGTCAAGAAGCCGTACTCTGCGAGCGACGAGAGCAAGTCGTTGAACGTCGGAAGTGGGTTGGCTACGATATGTAGCACCGTCTGCGTGGCATTCGGTAATGGAGCAACTGCAGCGAGGGCTGTACATCGTGCAACATGGTCGACGGGTACCATATTCACAGTGTTGTTGATGTCAGGGACGAGCCCAAGCTGTACACATCCTTTGACCATTCTCCAAATGAAATCGTCCGTATTGGTCACTGCCAAGCGCGCCAATCAGCCGGAAGAATTGCTCATCCATAAGTCAAACATGCGTACCTGCTGTCTTTGAATCTCCGACGACATACCCAGGGCGCACAATATGTCCTTTGAGTCCTCGCCTCCCAGCCTCAAATAGTAACTTTTCAGAGACCCATTTACTTTGTCCGTAACCGGTCTTAAGACCAGTCCTCGCGCCCTCGAGGTCATCGTCTTCGGGTATACCTCTGCGCTTGGTGTGCGACAATGAATCCGCGAGTCGGACATAGTGCTCAGTATCGATAGCCGAAGTTGACGAAACGAAAACAACGAGCTTCTGCTTTGTCGTTGAAGCAAGCTCAACGGCTGTCAGGGTCCCAATCACGTTTGGCGATCGCAGTCTCTCGTACGGATAGACCCAGTGCACCTGTATGTAGATTTCCTCTTTAGCTCAATCACTCAACAAGAACGCAAGAAGGACAAACCAAAGCGCCATTGTGCAATACTACATCTGCTTCAGCTGCAATTCGAGCCCAAGTACTTTCGTCCATGCCGAAACGGTCTTGCCCGAGGTCCCCGATGACTACCTCAAGCCTCCCGGAGGCTACCCATTCCTCGTCCCATGCACCGCGGTCAGTTGATCCTTGCTTCAATCGTTCAAGCCCATTCTCAATTGAAGGAGAGCGAACGAGACAGATGACTTTCTGCACTCTTTGTTGACGCTGCAGGAGATCACGAAGGACGAATGCACCGAGATACCCAGTAGCCCCTGTAAGGAACACTGTCAAGGCACGCGTGTCAAAGTCAGATGGCAGGGGCGGGTAGGAATCGCGTAGGTGAGAAACCAGATGCTCGAAATCTTGACTATATTCGACAACGACAGGCGTGAATTTTCTTTGCATGCCATCCACGGTGTGTGCCGGGGTAGGGGAAGTAGAATTTGACTCTTGAGGGGCAATACCAAAGTCTGGGTCGCGCAAAGTATCGACGGCGGCTGCTAAGCCGCTGATAGTCGATTGGGCGAAGATGAGGCCCAATGGTGCCTCGACGACAAATACTTTGCGTATCTCGAAGATGAGGCGGGTGGCTAGGATCGAGTGTCCTCCAAGATCGAAGAAGCTCTCGTCTAATGGTATTGTCTCTGGAGGGTTGGGTAACACCTCGGCCCATATTGAACACAGTTTTTCTTCTGTGGGACTGATGGCCCTTTGTTTGTTGCCTTTGGAGGCAGCTTTGTTTTCGGCGTGAGTGACGTGGGCCTGTGCTGTATCTGGGAAAGGAAGCGCAGGTTTGTCTATTTTGCCATTGGGATTAAGGGGCATGCGGTGGAGGGGAACGAATACTGGTCGAATACAAAGTGTTAGCCAGGACAAGTACGTCCGAGTACGGACGTACACGTAGGGATGCTATAACTAGGCAATTTTTTCTTGAGATGTTCTCTGATGCCTTTGATGAGTCGTCTATATTTCGGTATGCTCTTAACGCCGTCAGCTTCATCGCCATCGCCGAGCTCGCTGGTGAAACCATTCAATTGTGCGCCCTCTAGCGGCACGAAGTAGCTGACAAGTATCTTTTCCTCGTCCTTGTCTCTCCGCACGAGCGTTACGTTCTCGCGAACAAGGGGGTGTTGGCTCATCAAGGTATCGATCTCGCCGAGCTCGATTCGGAAACCACGTATCTTGACTTGATCATCTGCGCGCCCTGTACACTCAACACGACCATCGGGAAGATAGCGCCCAAGATCGCCAGACCTATACATTCGATCGCGGATACCCTTCCAGTGTCGTGACTCAGGCCCAGCGAGACCCTGCAGTGGGTGTAGTATCGTGTCTTTCCATGGCGACGACGACGACGCGAACCAATTTGAAACGAATTTTTCGGTGGAGGCGTCAAGGTCGAGATACCCCTCTGCCAAGCCACCTGAGCGCACATAGATCTCCCCGACTTCGCCGACTCCGCACGGAACGGTCTTGTCGGACCGATTGACAACAAGGAGTTGGACGTCGACCATGCCTTCACCAGCAGGCATGATGTCTTTTTGTGTAGCAAGGAAAGTGGGATCTACGGACACGGGTGGAATGGAAAAATAGGAGACTGCGCGCTGTGTTTCGGTAGTGCCGTACATATTAATGATGTGGACATTTGCGGCAAGGGACTGGAGCCGAATACAATCGCGTTTAGTGAGAACGTCGCCGACGAAGAAGGCGCTGCGGAGAGAGGGAATTTGTCGAGTAGCCTGTGCGGACAGAAGTTGACCCATTGCAGGAGTGAGGTGAGTGACGGTGACATTGTTAGCATCCATCCACTCTGCGAGCTGGCCGGGTGTCCCAATATCTTCTGCAGTAGGAACGTAGAGTTCGGCGCCAAAGAACAGGGGGGTGAAGACTAAGCGAGAGATGAGGAGATAGTCCCATTACGGAACATTCGATACTCACTATCTCGCTGGATAGGGTCATGAGCAATACCACTGAGCATGGTGAACTTGGAGAATTCTCCCAGCGTAAATCTCTCGCCCATCCAAGGGAAGAAATGAGTCAAACTGTAGTGACGTCCCTTGACGCCTTTTGGGATGCCGGTACTGCCACTTGTGAAGGACAAGGTACCGATACTATCAGGTCCGAGGATGACGTTCGGATCGGTTTCTGAAAGATGGTAACGTGATTGAAGCACGTCGGTTCCATCCACAACACCGCCAAGAACTTCGCCAATTGGCGAGAACTCGAGTGCAGGAACTTCGACGCGAATCTTGAGATCGTTTGAGAGGAACTCTCGAACGCTAGGCCCGATCCTCCCCGCCCCAGCTAGAACGACGAGCCCGCGAGGCTGAGCGACTTGCAAGTATATCTGCTGCCGCGACGGTGGGTACGCAGGATCTAAAGGCGGCACGTGAATTACTCGTTCGGCGTCGGGTACACCGAAGAACAACACACCAATGACAGAGAACGTCGCGCCAGCTTTGAGGACTGCCATAACCGCAACGACGAGCTCCACGCTCCGATACGCGTAGATCATCACGACTTCTTCTCGTTTGATACCTGCTTGTAGAAGGTGATGTGCTAGGATATTCGATGCTCTCCTGATATCACCATACGTGTAGGTGCGTGCGTCTTGTTCCCCATCGGGAGTTGTGGAGGAAAGGCTCTGGATCACGCATGACCGGTCTGGCCAGCGGATTGCATTGCGCGAGAAAACGTCTGTTATCGCCCCTTTCCAATCGCACCAATGGAGATCCGCAATTGGGTTGGGTAGATGGACCTTTTGACTGTTGGTCAATAGTGGAACTGACCCTACGGGGGCGGCGGGGTTCGCAGAGACTTTGCGCAGCAATACTGAAAGCTGGTCAACAATGAACGAGATACGGACGGGGCTAAAGAGTAGAGAATTGTAGAGGATGCGGAGTGCGATGCGGGGAGCAAGGGAAGAACGAGTTGTCGCAGGTGGTCGCGTGACGAAGATGGTGAGATCGGATGTTAGACTAGTTGAGCGGATGAAATTCTCGCGAGGTTGGTCAGTCTCATCAAAGAAACGAACACGAAAGAGCGGACGAGTGTTCTCTATCGTATCCTCCTTGTCCTTATGTAGGGCTTGGACGATGGTTTCGTAGGGGAGGACATCAGCCTCAACCTCCTTCTCAACAAGTTTGACGCGCCGGACGATGGACCAGAAAGTATCAGATGGATCGACAGCCAATCGCAAGATCAGAGGTGCACTGGCCGCGGCAGACGAGGAACCGATCACGATGTCGGTGTCACCGGTGTAGCGATGCAACAATACAGTGAAAGCGGCAAGGAGGAGGTGGAACGCGGAAGGACTGCTGTCCGTATTCTGCGCATCGTCGTCTTCGGCGTCGCCGTCGTGCGTATGGAGAGCGAGTTTCAGCAAGGCAAGGGATGTCTGTTCGGGAAGATCGGCGGCATGGGCGGCTTCGATGAGTTTGTTCGTCCCGACTGGTCTTGGATAATCAGTCGGCAAGGATATCGATGGGAGGTTTTGCAACCTCGCAAGCACTCTGGAGAGTGCCGCATCGGCTGCCATGGATGGGGTCGAGCAAGTCAAGCCTTGGTTAATTTCGCAAGCGTGAACGAGAAATTTTACTCATGACTCGACGCGAATTAGACCGCAAGTAGTACTGAGCTTATCTTTAATTTTTCGGTCGCAGTAGGCTAGGCAAGTCCATTGTTATCAAGATTCAGTCTAGCACGCGATGGTGATACTATTCGTTGCAAGCAGATTCGGCCGATAAACCCACAAATCGGAACTATCAACTGGATGCACACATTCCGCACGAGTAGTTGCTCGATCCGCGACGGACCTGGATGAAGAAATAATCAACTGCAATCATAGCAACGTACATCTCCGAGGCATGCTCTAGTCATCATCGAAGATCAGATCTTCAAACAACAGAGACAGGTCGGAATGCTGTGATTGCGGTAACCACCAGCAAGATAACAACCGATATAGCGACGGCGTAGACTTCACACCCGCATACTACGTAGCGGCAAGTTTCCGAGGCGCACTAACCGCGTCCCAGAGGATAACAGGCCGTCTTCAGAGCCAGTTGCGATGCGCCCCCTTCACGATATGATGCTTCGATAGTGTGTACCCCGTTGTCATGCACGTTTGTACGTTCACAGAGTAGTGAATCGGTGATAGGGTTGAGGACTTGTATGCTGCGGAGATGAGCTATATCTCCCCAAGCCATCATACCAGAACGAGATCTTCCACTCCAGTCGCCAAGCGAGTTGCGTCAGGTAAGAAAGCGACAGAGAGAATGCTCCATTTGTGATCTCCGACGGGATTAACGATGTCCTCTCCCTCTAAATGAAAAAAAAAGTGACCAGCTGTTTCGAATCAGCCGAGAACGACTCATCGGAGTGTTTACGCAAAAGGATAGCCCGATCCTATGTAGTAAGGCTAATTCAGATCTGTACTCAGCCAGCCGAGAGACTCCTTCGTTGACAGCGCCTCCGGAAAAAATGATACGGTTCCTTGAGCTTTGACGGCTTGTGCTCGACCCAGGGGCTATACGAGCCCCAGCCCCGAGTGGACAGGCTAGTAACCGTTAAAGGTCTTGAGGCTAATTCATTACAACATACGCTCCAGTGCTGGCAATCTCAGGGATTGCAACTCGAATCGATGGGTTCAGCAGTTTAAGACTTGTTCTGCCAGGACTGCGCCAGTGGTCAATTGTCGAATGATCCCCGCAGTCCGCCAATAGGGTCAGCGCTGGAGCATGCACTCGAGTAATAACCACATACGGACGCATGAAACGAATTCGTCATACCATGTCGACGTCCCCTGAGGCCGATCGACTACTAGATCCACCGACACATCACTGATTCACAAGGAGTCATCATCGATGAAGTCACGGAAATATACACACTGTTCAGATCTTCCCCGCAACAAGCATGGGACTGCTCGAATGATACTTGGTGGATAGGTGACCTGTACATTTGTCTGGGCTAGGGTAGTAGCACTGACATCCACAGCGTCAGGATCACGGGTGGAAGGACTGGTGATGGAGATATTCAGCTCAAGGGAGGGTTGCGTTGGAAAGGCCCAGTATCATATATATATATTGCGCAGAAGCTTGGATGCATATTGACAAGAAGGACCGTACCAGGCTCGCAATCTACAACGCTCACGCAGCAAAGTCGACAAGCTTTCTCCTCATCTCCTGGAGTCGGGTCCGCGTCGTTTCCAGCCGGGTCCGCTTCGCCTCAGTAGCTGGATCCTCGCTCACCAACTCTTTCATACGATCAGCAAAGTTGCCCGTCGAAGTCGTGTCAACTATGAGGCGCTGGAGTAAGCTGACCGACAATCTCTCTGCCAGAGCCTGATGCAGGGATTGTTCAATCTTTAGCGGAACGTGATCAATGATGCGCTGTACGACTGTCATTCAGTCTTTCGTTGCATCTGTTTCGAGGATATCCCGTACCTTGTATGCGAGGGTAAAATATGCGCGTACGTCTGCCATGACTATCAATTCGTCTTCGAAACATTTGTCTGGAGGAAATAGACGAGCTAAGTCGTCTACAGTAAGTCCCTTGTAGCCAGCTTGAGCGAGATAGTGCAAGGCTTGAGTCTCTGGTGGGACTTCTGGTGCTTGGTTGTACCGTACTTGAGGGCGCGCCGCTGATGAAGGATAGGGGCTGGGTGAGGTCAGTTGGGGGAGGAAGTGAGATAAGAGGGGTCCGGAGGGCGGTTGAGAAATCCGGTGTTCTCCAGGGTTTTGGCGGGCTTTCCGATACTTGATCAACCACCTTTCACGAAGGTTCTCAAAATCTTTCTCGTTTTGAGTGTATATTGGGGTAACTTCAAGTCTCAGAGTTTGCTTGACCGCAGCGAGTGCTCTATCCTTGTATTCTTCGATGTCGGGGCGGATTAGACCTCTACAGACGAATTAAGTCTACATAAAACCTTCGTGACAATATTACCCATGACGTACGAGATCATGTCCTAGAGGACCCTGAATCGGCCAAAATGTGTCTTGGCGAGTTGCTGAATGACATCGTCGAGGACATCATTTATGGATGCCAGGCACTTCACCGCGGGTGTGGACCATAGGATCGTGAATTGGTTGATAAGACGAGTCTTGGCCTCGTACGGGATATTGCCGGGAAGCTCCCAGGCAATCGACCTGTACCGTGCGTAAGAAAGCAAAACCAGTAAAGGGTGGGAATGGAACGGACTCCGAGATAGTCTTGCGAACGTCATACACTCCCATGATTTGTACCTTATCATTCCTAACCTCGACGCATTCTTCAGATTCGAGCCCATCGATCGGCAAGTATTGCGTGGGGTCGTCGAAAGGACGAAAATCCGGAGATGTTCCTCGAATGCCCCGTGCAAATATAGTGTAGAGCGCTCGATTTCGCTGCGCAAGGGTCTTGTCCGAACTGGCACCCGAGACAGCACTTTTGAAAGCATCGCAGAATGCGTTGACTCTCGCGAGGACCTCGATTTGCGGATCAGCTTCCAAGGGCTTGGGTAAAGTACCAATCTCCTCCAAGCAAGAAGCGAGTAATCGCTCGACATCCTGTCTGAGCTGTGGTATGCTGTACGATGATGACTTGTTGAGTACAGAGTGAAATCCGAGTATACTGTGGCGCAACGTACACTTTGTTGATATGGCTGACAAGCAAGACGCTGATGTCCGTTACAAACGCTGCGATCCCGAAACGTCCACGATCAGTAACCCCGCTCCACGGTGAAGTCGTATCGAAATAGTCTGTTGCGATGCGCTGGAGCGCTGACCTTGAGAGACGCTGTGCCCGTTGAGCATCGTCGGGGAGGCGAACACAATAATACCCGTGCTTCAATTCGTGCTGGCGTCCTTCGATGACATCGAGCCAGAGCTGTCTGGCATTGACAGCACCGTCCCCAAGCATATCAGGTTTCGTGAGGATCCCTATGAGAAATCCTTGTGAGAGACGAGTGCTTGTCTCAGACATCGACAAACCTATAGTGCGCTCTCCGTCGGGATCAGCGTGTCTCGCCAGTTTTACGGATAGCTGATTTTGCATATCATCTGAACAGATACATAGTGATCAGAAACATTACAGAATAACGAAGGCTTTACGGGTTACCGCTCATAGGTATCGTGGTTAAGATGATCGTGTTCGGTCGAGTGATGTAAGATTCGGTGAGTTGTCTCACTAGACCAACCACCCCCTCATCCTCATTTTGTATTAACCCTGTAGAAACGATCAGCACAGACATAGGTGTGGATACCATACTAACCAGGTAAATCGACAAAGGACAAGTCGGTGGCACTGGGATCCTCGATGAAAATAGAGACTACGTTACGCGAAAACTTGAGTGAGTTGGTAAGGTTCCTCAAATCCTGTATGCTCTTTCTGTGGAAACTTTCCGGAGCGAGATCCGGATTGAGAATAGCTGCTTGCGCACGACGGAGCCAAATCTCTACGTCGTTCCTGTCAGTGATGGTGGGTCCGAAAGGTATCTCCCCCCGTTGGAGAGAAGAACGTCCGGATGAATCGTAATCAAAGCGAAGTTTGATCCTGCAAGACCAAGTGGTCGCACTACTAGACATTGTGCATTCCGTTGGACACCTGTCTGGAAAATGAGGACAATAACGAAATGGAAAGGGTTGGACACACCGAGTGCAAGTTCCGCTATCCCGAGGAACATTTACCTAGTATGAACTGTCAGGCATCCTCTACAACTTGATAAACATTCAGTGTAACTTACCCCACTGACCGCTTCAACCAGAGAGCTTTTTCCGGCTGACAAAGTCATAGTGAGTCAAGAGAGAAACCGAATTCAATTGTCACTACGTAGTACGTACCGGACTGGCCACCGATAACGACGATAGAAGGGAGATCCATCATTGTCTCCGCACTGGGGAACCGAGGTCAGCGACATCGAAGGCACTGCGGTTCTTAACTTGCCCCAATGATCGCAGGTCATTGATGAGTTGCATCATTTCCTTGCGCCTACGCGCATATTCGGTGGACGAGAGGTCGAGTGACTCCCAGCTATCGTCTGGAGAGGAGTGACTTCCTGTTGCCACAGAACTCCCCGTTGCCACAGAGGTAGCTGAAGTAGTAGTTGGCAGCCTCGCAGGCCTGAGTCTGTTACGGTTGAAGCTGAGGTTCATAGGTACCAGTGAGAGGGGTAAGAAGGAATGATAGAAAAAGTGCAAGGATGCAGGCTTTATACATCCCGTGGCTGCTGTGGGCGCGGCGTAAAATAGGGATCCTCGCTGCGACCGCACTACAGCTTAGACACGAGGGATGCAAACATTTCGTCATGGTGTGTGCGTCCTGTGGGCCTATGACGCCAACGTCAGGCACGAGATAGGGCTGCTGAACTTGGATTGTCGAAGCTCGTCTCTGAGATCTGAGACCTGAGTACTGCTGCCGTGCATCGCGCCTTCGATGGCCGAGGGTGTCAATGAACTCTAGAAGCACTGGCAGTCACGGTGCCTAGGTGCGACTTGAAAAGCACATTGAAGTCCACTGGATTCACTGGGCAGTGACAACACGAGGTGACAGGTCTACTTCTTTGTGGGCGTGGATTCCGGCATCACTGCTGAGCGCTGAGAACTGGTTCTCAGCCGGTGTGAGCACTGATGCAACAGCACTTTCTTCGAACTCCGATGGTGTTTGTTGATCTGTGGGACAAAACTCCTGGTTGGGCCTCGAGCGAGCCTCATCCTTTCCATCCTGCAACCCCTTGGCCTTGAAGTTGGTGCACGGACGATTCGCTCTGCCTGCCCTCGTCCTCGTTTTGGCCCCATTCGCAAGCCAACGTCGTCGTCGCCCCAACCTCACCCGCACACCGTCGTGCTCACAACAGTGACGTGACGACGGCTAGTGTTCGACCAGTTTCGAGTCATGGTGCGCGTCACTCGTTGCGCCGTCCGTACTACCTCGCTTCCCGTCGTGTCCAATGCCGTCGCCAACCTTTTAGAGGTTCCAATCGCCTTCGACGACTCTCGACTCCCCCTGCTCACCTCATGGCCCATTTCCTACTAGACTCGGTGTATCCGGACTGCGTTACCCTCGTGTACATATCCCATCGACCTCGCTGTCGTCGACAATGGTTTCCCGGTTCGAATTGGCGTGACCATTCGGGACGCCTCTGACGTAGAGTCGGAAGTACTACTACTAATTTTTGTACTGGCAGGTATTGTACAATTTCAAGTCATCATTTGAATGGCTGCCATTATCTGTGTGTCTTGCTGCCAATCTTGAATGAGAAAGTGTAGGTGTCACCATGGCCTGAGCTGATGGAAGCTGGCATGAGCATTAGCCCATTTGGATTGCTCATGATCGGACCTGGAGTGTGGTTGGGTCCCTGGTGACCTGCAGCACCCAACTTTGTCAGGTCTGTCATCACCACGTTCGTGTGTTGCCATGCCTGTCATGGCAAGAATATGCTCCTGAAACATGTCGCTCCTATCTGCAGATATCACTTGGAAGCATCACAAGTGGAGGTACCAGATATGGAAGAGATGGACAATTTGAAGTTTGTGATTGAATTGAGCCTTGCAGAGGTGTGAAGCAGAGCAGGGAGGGTGCATGATTGAGATGTGATAAATCATTAGAAAGTACAGTGGCTCAAAAAAGTGTCCCAATGTTTGCATGTTTTTCACTAAAGTCAATAACCCCTAACTGCATCTAACCTGGGCGCTAACATATGAGTACATCAAATGGAGTACCTACTCCTGGCTTGCTATGGGTGCAAGGGTTAAGAGATTTGGATAAGATTGGATGAAATGGCAGTCATTTCAAAATGACATGTCATTGGGACACTTATTTGACCCTATATTTATCAATTATTATATGATATGTAACATAGGCATTAGACAGTAATTGATGATTGCTATGTTACCAAGATATGTAATTATGTAAGTGACATATTTCAAAGTGATATAAACACCTGTGTCCCACTTCAATTGACCTCACTACACCATAAAGTCCATTCCTACCTCTATTAGAGCCAATATCT
>JBBPQL010000750.1:0-17859 GCA_038092515.1 Boletus subparvulus | reverse complement strand
TAGAAAACGTCCTACCTCTTCTCTGCGCCATTCTCCATCCAGCTAATCTGCGCATGCAACTCGGTCATCCCGAACATCAACACGATACTGAATTGCTGCCTGTAGAACTGTAGTCCCGCGAAACCGCGTCGGGGACTGAGCGTCTTGGATACCTGGGACGTATCCGCATGGACGGTGCATAGGTTGGAAAACATCCCTTTGTAGGATGATAACAACTTCAGCGCTAACGTCAAGCATCATCTAGAACGTCAACCTACCCGGTTCTGAATCCGTCCAACGTGGGTTACTCGCATTGCCGCGATAGCAGACGATTTCCGTAGCGATCGTGTCACAGGAGGTCCTCTCCGCGCATTCCGTGACGAAGTCCTTCCGGAATTCCTTTGTCTCCGACACCACTGTTCCCTGCCATGTGTCCTATTTCAGCTCTGACCGAAAACAAGCGACAAGCTAAATACCTTGTGCAATATCGCGCTGAACGCGTTTGGAAGGACCATGCGCCCCGATGGACGTGGGACCGCAGACGCAGCCCGAATTTTATGTTGCTCGTCGTTCTTTTTGAACTCTATGGCGCATCGAGTGCCATACGTAAACTTGGAAACACGTGCCGAGACCCTGTGGTCGAGGTAAAAGACGAGAGCGCCGTCCGCGACTGCTTTATTTCTGGTAGATTTGGAGTAAACACAGGATGAAGCCAAGTGGATTCGAAAGGCGCTTACGTGTGGCTGTCTGGGCGACAGAAATTGAGGTTCAACGGTTTGATATGCTCTTGCAGCTTCGAAAAGAGCCAATCACTCGCAGCGAAACCTCCAACGAGGAAGATGGACTTGGCGATCGTCAGTCTCTCGTATTGCGATCTAGGCTAGACGTACGTTGATGGGCTTGCTTGCCAGCCTTCGCTGATTTTCCATAGCTTCGATAATCGCCGCTGCAGAGGGTTCGAAAAGGGTCGCGACATCGGATCTGGGTTGCGAACGTGGTGAATAGGTCGGAGAGTTCAAGTGTAACACAACATCACTTACCCCGGGAGCTTGAGCTGTCCAGACTTGATGTTAAACGCGGGGTCGCGGTCCTTCACGGTTCCGAAACGGATGTAAGACGGTTCAGTAGGATTGTTGAAACGGAGCTTCGTTGTCTTGTCGAACTCATTCGTCATTTGAGTGATGTCCTCCGGAGTTCCGAATTTAGAACCTGCGAGCTTGACTACGGGAATATGATCATGAAGGTCATTCGAACGTATTCCATTCTCCTAGCTCACCTGCAAGGAACTTCTCCGCGCGTTTGGTGACAAATACTGCACCTTGCAAGCGACCTTCAACCCAGTTCGTCAGTACAAGCAATCCAATTCGAGTTCTTGCTTACATTCTGCTGGAGCGATCTCTTGGAATGTGGCGGGCGATGCTGTCATGTAGTAGGAACTGACATCGACAGTTCCACCACCCGCATCAATAACCATGACTCCCTGGTCTTCCTGAAATGAGATTTTAGTCACACAAATCAAGCACGAACTGGCATACTACCTTGAAAGAACCAGCTGTCTTTTCAGTACTCAGGCAGTAATGCAGACTCGCTTCGCCTTCGGTGACCAGCTGAATCCGAGCTTGTCCTTCAGGAGAATCAGGGACTAATCCTGCAAGGACTGCTGCTCGTCGTATCTGTGTTTGCTGCGGACCCTCCCATCCGTTCGGATGACTGAGAACGAAGTCAATATTGTTCTCAAATGACGTCCACATGTCACGTCCGCTTGCATGGGTTTCTTGAATATAGGTCTTCGTACATTGGAACAGATACCCCATGAAGTCACTTAGGATCTGTATGGCAGTCCTGTTCGGAGGAAGTGGGAGAAGATCCTGATCGCTAACGTGATTGGACGCCATGTTTTTAGGTCTAAGATGAAGCTTCCACCTAGTGGACAGCACTTCAGTGGACAGCGAGTGACAGAGTTAACAAAAGAGGGCTCTCACCATTCCACCTTGAACCAATCTTCATCTTCTGCTTTCTCAATTATGCTCTCCTGAAGGGCCTCACCGCCGAACGCGCGGGGAACACCTTCCAGGTCGTAATACACAATGGATGGTATCTTGGAATTTCCGCCGACATGATCTGTGGCGGGAAAGCTTTCTACATGATGGATACAACGAATACATCGAGAATTTGTATTAGCGCTCACCGTGTAACACCGCAGATGACTGGTGGATCGCCTGGGTCGAGGATGCTGTACGAGACGCCGCTATACGTTGTGCCCACATCGAAAGCCAAAACCAGCTTTCGAGCAGGTCCTTGGTATGGTTGTCGCTCTGGCATGTGTCGGTGGGGTGTCGTAGACTTGTTCGTGTATTGCTTTGGATAGGTGATTTAGCCCGCGTTTAAGCGTAGAAGAAAGAGGGGTGGGTGACCTATTACTCTGTACGCTGTTCCCAGCACCAAGTTGCGCCGTGGCAGGATAAGGCGAGGCGGACAAACAATCTACAGCGAGCAGCCCGATCGGATCTAGCACATGTCCACTCCATGCGGTTTCCGTGACCCGGTTGCCTTGCTTGCGTGTCTGCTTCCCCTGATAGTGTCTACACGAGGTGCAAGAATGAATGGGGTTCTTGCCAGCAAGTGCTTCGAAGACTCACAATCCGCGGCGTTCACAACTTAGTTCAAACAAGCGAATCACACTCCACTGCCAGTGGGAGCAGTTCCGAGTCGGTGAACTTCGATCGTACATACATACAAGCATGATGAGGTACGGAATCACAGATACTGATCCTGCAAAAGATTATTTTATTATTCACATCCGCCGAGACTAGCATGTCGTATTGTCCTCATCGTATGCTACGAGAGCAGTGCACAAATACAGTTCAACTTGTCATTGAGGGTCCCAGCGGGAATCAACAGGCGTTACTAGTTGCCCCTCGGGATGACTCGTTCATTTGGATCGTGTCAGTGTGACTCTTCAGTGAAGTTCCTTCAGCTTGACAACGTAACTGCTCAGGCTGAACGACAGGCCCAGAGTGTCGGCTACTAGTATTTTACACCCTCAGGAGTATGGCCTCCGAGTCGATGCTACCACCCATCCTTTCATAGTTCATCGTAGAACGTCCGGAGCAGTCTCCCTTGTCGAATATTCTATGTTAAGTAAATAATCCAGCGCGAGGGACAGTACAGGCAGCCATCGTGCCTGGCCACCGATGAAAGAGTTCATTAAGAAATTCATACAAGGAAAAGACACATCAGCAGTTCATGGCAGTAACTAATCATCGTACACAATTGAAGCGGGACTTCTGTCAGGGTCCTCAGGTTAGCATCATCCGGGTTCCTTGCTTGGGTCGTACCTCTTCTGCACACCCTGGCCGTCATGTGAGTGACAGAGCCATCGGTTTCTTACCAGACCGAATAACAAGACGTACCATGTCACTCCAGCTAATTTGCGCTTTCAACTCTGTAAGGCCAAATAGCAGGATGACGTCGAAATCCAGGCTATAATAGTCACCCCCTCCGGGAGCTTGTTGCGGGCGCAAAGAACGGGCAATTGTAGAGGTGTCAGCAATCACATGACACATTGTCGTGAAGCGTGCTGCATGCATTTGTGCATTTGAAACCACTCATCAGCGATGTCATCAAGCTTACCAGGTTCCTTGTCCATCCATTGGGGATCAAGAACATCCCCTCTGTATGCCAGAATGGACTCCTTCACATCGGTCAACTGAGAGCGCGAATTCCGCTCTCTAAAAAACGACTGGCGAAATTCTTGCTGCTCCAAAACTTGAACTCCCTATCGGGAAAGTAAAGGAAGTGTTGAGACGGGTCAGTAACGAGTACAAACCTTCGTTAGTATTGATTGGAATGCTTTTGGCAACACTATGGTCCCCGACGGAGCAACGAATTGCGTGTGTCCTCTCTCTTGGTGATCGGCAAGAGACGGAGTGTACCGTCTAACGCATTCTATACCATACGTATACCTAGATGTTCGCGAAGTGACGAGGGGATCAATATAGGATAATACAGCGCCATCTGCGACGGCCTTGTTCCTGAAGAGGTGATGAGCACGACCCAACTACGTTGCTACGACACATACACGCGACTCGCCGGTCTGCAAAAGTGCACCTCCGAAAACACCGGATGCTGCTGAAGACGGCGATACAGGAAATCGCTGGCGGCATAACCGCCGACAAGGAAAGCATTCTATCGACAGAGCTCTATCAAACCTCGCACAGAATGCAATGTCGGAATCAAGCTCACCTTGATTTGCATCTGTAACCTTGTTGCTGCTTGTCTCTGCTTCTCGAAGGCATCAGCGATCGCCTCCACAGAGGGCTCAAAGAATGTTGCAACGTCTTCTCTGTGCAAGTGTTAGAGGGTCAGTACTATGCAATCAGTATAAGGAGCCCCCTTACCCAGCCAACTTCAATTGGCCAGAGCGAATGTCATATTGGGGATCTTTGTCACGGACAGTTCCGAACTTGATGTATTGCGGATCGCCAGCGTCTCGGAACCTCAGTTTTGTTTCCTTGTCGAAAATCCCTTTCATCTGCTGGACGATGTCAGATGACCCGTATCGCGAGTTAGCAAGCTTGGCTGTGGCAGAATGTGATGTGTTAATGGTCACTGGATTACCGAGCAGCACATACCCTTGAGAAATGTGTGAGCTCTTTGCGTCACGAAAACAGAGCCCTGAAGGCGACCTATGAGAAAAACGTATTAGAAAAGAACTTGGTCGTTCAGGAAGTCTTACATTCTGCAGGTGCAATCTCCTTGATTTCTCTTGGTGGGGATAGCTTAATGGAGTAGGCACTCAGGTCGATAGTACCGCCTCCAGCATCGATGATGACGATCCCTTGATGTTCCGACTCCTCCTCAACCTCCTCCTCAAGCTCGTCGGAACTGACAATGGGAAGCGTGGAAAACGAGTCCGAGGCCAGCACGTGGGTGACACAAAAATGAAGACTGGCTTCCCCTTCCGTCAGTAAATGAATTCGACTCGCATGCTCGTCTCCGCTAGGTACCAGCCCAGCAATCTCAGCAGCGCGGCGAATCTGCTGTTGTTGTAGTCCCTCCCATCCATTCGGATGGGTGAGGATGAACTCGATGTTGTTCTCCATAGACCTCCACATAGAAGCACCACTAGCATGAGATTCGATGATGTAGTTACGAGCGCAACCGAAGAGATACCGCATAAAATCTCCGAGCACCTGGACGGCGCTTTTACCCGGGGGAAGGGGTGGGATATCTTCGTCGTTGATGTGCGACGACGCTAAGTGCTTTGTCCGCAAGTGAAGTTTCCACCTAGTAGCATCCATGTAAACAAAGGAACGACAAAGAATGGTCTCTTTAAGATCTGAACTCACCATTCGAGTTTATCCCAGTTTTCTTCTTGTGCTTGTTCAATGATATGTTGTTGCAGTGCCTCGGCGCCAACAGCTCTCACGGCACCTTGACGGTCATAGTACAAAATTGATGGTATCTTGTTATCGCCCCCGATATGTTCTTGGGCAGGATACCTGGCAACAGAGCTGGGCGTCAGAGTCAGCCGCTTCCCCACAAAGTTTTGCCCACTTCGAAACCCCGATAGTCTTTGGGACCTCTCCAGGATCGAGCATGCAGTACGAGACTCCGCTGTACGTCGTCCCGACGTCAAAAGCAAGCACTAATTTGCGAGAGAGGCCACGGTACGGCTCGCGGGATGGCATGTTGTGGGTTCACGTTGCTGTGCAAGTTGAGGAAGATGAAGAGCTGGCAAGGAGCAAGTACCCCTTGAAACCTAGGTCACCTGGCACAGGCGGGCACGAGACGAGGACCGTGGCTGCCACGCGTCAACGGACACGAAGATACATTCATTAGTTGCACCCACACAGCAGGTGATTTAGTGCAAGAAGATTTGATGTAACACGAGGAACACTTTAACGGGGTGACCGATGATCCCACTCTTTAGTACATCTCAATGATCTCACCATGACCATCACGTACCAGTTGCCCACATTCTTATCTTCCGGGCCCAGTAGGCTGAGCCTACACCCACAGGTTGATTCATGTTGTGATTCAGTGAAGAGCCAATCTCGTGTGTTCGGAATGTTCTCATGCTCGTGTCTGACTCGGAACCATTCAAGTTGAACTTCAAGTTGTTTGACGTTCTGCGTGCGCAGCTCAGCGTCATTTCACACGTCGTATTCATGGTAGACGTCATCTAGCACAGTGCTCACTGACTTCGTAGCGGTCAACCAGTCGCCCATCGTACTATCTACAGCATCCCAAAATCCATCGAGACGGCAAACTACGTGTATTTTTGGCACACAAGGAACTTGCGGCACTCACAGACAACTATATGAATCTACAAAATACTGAGGTACGTGAGCATTGTTGTCCTCTATTACTCAATGATGGAGATGGACGCTGGTCTTTCGATGCATGCCAGTGATAGTATTTAAAGAATGAAGGGTTCGCAGAATACCTTATGGAGGGTAAATCATCTTTCCTATCTTCCATGGATCATGAGCAGACCAATGCAACCACGTCATTCTGTGTATGTTTCCGATCTCACGTTTCAAAAGAGCACAGTGCTGATTTTGATCTTAGACGTGCTTCGACAACGTCCAACAACCTCAACGTTAAAGCATCATACATACCATCTCTCACCTACGCAACCAGACGGGTTCGTTCAGCTATACATTGAGGATAATGAGAGCACTAGAACAAGAGGTATGTACGTACATCCTGAGGTCAAATCGGAGGAGCAACATTCACGTTGGTTCACAATCGAGGTTCAAGAGGAACTCACAAGATTTTTGGGGAATAGTCTGCTTGAGGTGATTCTGGCTACTCTACATGTTGAAGACGATCAATGATCACAGCATGATGAACATGAAAGAGTTCGTTATGACCTTACATGTAAACACATGTACTGTCAGCACATTTTATACTTTGGACTAACAGCACGACAGACTCTTCTGCCAAATATCGCGTTAACCAAGCCTATCACTCCGATCCCCGTGAAGCCGCAGTTTGTGGGGATGAGCTCTAGTCAACAACCGAGCGCATTCCGGCCGAAGCCCGAACTAAGTGGACGTATTTCCTTCTGGACTGCACCATTTTGCTGCCTTGGAACGGTGATACACTTCGTCAAACTACCCATCTTGTTTGTGCTCGTGTCTACTTGGTTTTGCCTAATATGATGTCGTTTTTTCTTTTCTATAGTAGGCGTCCAAGCTTTGCTGTCTACTTCTTGGCTACGAACATCGTAGGTCTTGTTGGGCAATCCAGCTGTCCGTTCCCTTCCCCACAATGTCGATCGACCTGCAACCACCCCGGTCCCTCTGATTATACGTTCCGATATCCATTTCATAAATATAGTGCTGAAAATGGGACACATGAACGGTTATGTCGTAACCCTAACTTTGCCTGTTGTTTCGTTTCTCAAGCACAACCGCGACGACGTGGATCTCTCCCCAACTCTGGCTCCTCTATAATCTGATCAAACACTACAGTTGCAGGACCCCTTTCGTGAATGCTCGTCAGTAATGAGACCAATTGCAACTAGAAACCGTACTACCTCCTCTCTGTGCCATCCTCCATCCAGCTAATCTGCGCCTGTAACTCGGTCATCCCGAACATCAACACGATACTGAATTGCTACCTGTAGAACTGTAGTCCCGCGAAACCGCGTCGGGGACTGAGCGTCTTGGATACTTGGGACGTATCCGCATGGACGGTGCATAGGTTGGAGAACATCCCTTTATAGGGTGATGATAACAACTTCAGCTGGCATCGAGCATCATCTAGTACGTCAACCTACTCGGTTCTGAATCCGTCCAACGTGGGTTACTCGCATTGCCACGATAGCAGACAATTTCCGTAGCGATCGTGTCGCAAGAGGTCCTCTCCGCGCATTCTGTGATGAAGTCCTTCCGGAATTCCTTTGTCTCCGATACCATTGTTCCCTGCCAGATCTTCTATGTCAGCGTCGACCGCGAACAAGCTATAAGATAAATACCTTGTACAATATCGCGCTAAACGCGTTTGGAAGGACCATGCGCCCCGATGTACATGGCACTGCAGTCGCAGCCCGAAGCTCGTGTTCCTCGTTGTTCTTCTTGAACTCTATGGCACATCGAGTGCCGTACGTAAACTTGGAAACACGTGCCAAGACCCTGTGGTCGAGGTAAAAAGCAACAGCGCCATCCGCAACGGCTTTATTTCTGGTAAATTTGGAGTAAACACAGGATGAAGCCAAGCCGATCGAATGATACTAACGTGTGACTGTCTGGGCGACAGAAATTGAGGTTCAACGGTTTGATATGCTCTTGCAGCTTCGAGAAGAGCCAATCACTCGCGGCGAAACCTCCAACGAGGAAGATGGACTTGGCGATCGTCAGTCGCTCGTATTTCGATCTAGGCTAGACGTACGTTGATGGGCTTGCTTGCCAGCCTTCGCTGGGTTTCCACAGCCTCGATAATTGCCGCTGCAGAGGGTTCAAAAAGGGCCGCAACATCGGATCTGGGTTGCGAACGTGGTGAATAGGTCGGAGAGTTCAAGCATAACACAATACCACTTACCCTGGGAGCTTGAGCTGTCCAGATTTGATGTTGAACGCGAGGTCGCGGTCCTTCACGGTTCCGAAGCGGATGTAAGATACTTCAGTAGGATTGTTGAAGTAGAGCTTCGTTGTCTTGTCGAACTCATTCTTCATATGAGCGATGTCCTCCGGAGTTCCGAATTTAGAACCTGCGAGCTTGACTACGGGAATACGATCATGAAGGTCATTCGAAGGTGCCCGATGCTCCTAGCTTACCTGAAAGGAACTGCTGGGCGCGTCTTGTGACGAATACTCCACCTTGCAAGCGGCCTTCAACCCAGTTCATCAGTACAAGCAATTCGATTCGAGTTCTTGCTTACATTCTGCGGGAGCGATCTCTTGGAATGTGGCGGGCGATGCTGTCATGTAGTAGGAGCTGACATCAATAGTTCCACCGCCTGCATCAATAATCATGACGCCTTGGTCTTCCTAAGATGTGATTTCAATCACACGAATCAAGCACGAACTGGCATGCTACTACCTTGAACGAACCAGCTATCTTTTCATTACTCAGACAGAAGTGCAGACTCGCTTCGCCTTCGGTGACTAGCTGAATCCGAGCTTGTCCTTCAGGAGAATCAGGGACTAATCCAGCAAGGACTGCTGCTCGTCGTATCTGCGTCTGCTGCGGACCTTCCCATCCATTTGGATGACTGAGAACGAAGTCAATATTGTTCTCAAATGACGTCCACATGTCACGTCCGCTTGCATGGGTTTCTTGAATATAGGTCTTCGTACATTGGAACAGATACCCCATGAAGTCGCTTAGGATTTGTATGGCAGTCCTATTCGGAGGAAGCGGGGGGATATCTTGATCGCTAACATGATTTGACGCCATATTTCTAGGTCTAAGATGGAGCTTCCACCTAGTATCCCGCACTTTAGTGGAAAGCGAGCGACAGAGTTAACAAAAGAGGGCTCTCACCATTCCACCTTGAACCATTCTTCATCTTCAGCTCTCTCAATTACGCTCTCCTGAAGGGCCTCACCGCCGAACGCGCGGGGAACACCCTCCAGGTCGTAATACACAATGGATGGTATCTTGGAATTTCCGCCGACATGACCTGTAGCGGGAAAGCTTTTCACATGATGGATACAACGAATACATCGAGAATTTGTATTAGCGCTCACCGTGTGACACCGCAGATGACTGGCGGATCGCCTGGGTCGAGGATGCTGTACGAGACGCCGCTATACGTTGTGCCCACATCGAAAGCCAAAACCAGCTTTCGAGCAGGTCCTTGGTATGGTTGTCGCTCTGGCATGGGTCTGTGTAATGTTCTAGGCTTGTTCGTGTATTTCCTTGGATAGGTGATGTGCGATTCACCCCGCGTTTAAGCGTAGAAGAAAGAGGGGTGTACCTATCACTTTTCCCAGCTTGCGCTGTGGCAGAATTTCAAGTTAAGGGCGAGGCGGACAAACAGTCTACAGCGGGAAACCAGATCAGATCTAGCCCTCTTCCACTCCATGCGGTTTCCGTGACTCAGTGGCCTTGATTCCATGCCTGCTTCCTGTGTTCACGCCTACACGGGGGGCAAGGTGGGATTTTCGCCAGTAGGTTCATCATGCAAGACTCACACAGTTTGTGGTGTTCACAAAGTTCAAACCAGCGGATCACACTGCACTGGGAACGGTTTGATAGTGTCACATAGAAGCATGAGTACAAATATGTTGGTATCATCCTGCAAAAGCTCATTCACAAGAGCCGAGACTAGCATATTGTGCAGCGTGTCCTCAGGGTTTGCTACGCACCTATACAGTTGTTGAGGGGGTGGGAATCAACAGGCGCTACCCGTGCCCTACACCCTAGGTAATTAAAAGGTATGACGCCCAGTAGGCAGTGAGACTGAGACGACTTTTCTTTCCCGATAAGGCCAACCGGGTCCTCCCCGAACCAGGGTCCGTTATGCCTTCAATGGTCGACGGTGAACCCAATCGTGATGGGCAATTGTAGTTGGCCGTATCTGTTGGCTGGACTCCAGGATGACTCAGTTTTGCATCATTCCCGCGCGTCTCAGCCACAATTGTGGCTGTGTGTAGGAGGTAAGTTCAGTCTCTTCAGAGCCAACTTGTGAACAACACAGGGGATATGTTTTCATGTCATGTATATGTAGTGGAAACAGTGTACATACCAGTTATCGCTTTGTTGAAAATGAGCCATCAGGTTGGAGCAGCCGTGAGCATTGCTACCCAAACAGTATTTGCCGCTTGCCAAAAATCCCTCCATGACGTCATGACTCCCCATGAGGCACTGTCGAAAGACACCCGGTGCACAGTGCCCATGTTCCCATTGGAACTCGTGTTCTCTGCAATGCCACTATGATAGGGATCGATCCAGCGTCGATGCGGGTATGGTTCGTGGCCATATCGTCGAATACCACGCCTTCTATGCGATACCTATAGCATATATCCACGTCATACAGTTCGTCTCCCTCTTTTCGTAACATCTACGCGTGCGCGAGGGTCGATGTATGCCTCATTTTTAGTACTCAAACAACGATGCACTGTTGGTAGTATGCCCGAGAGCAATCCATCCCGCTTCTTCCGTCCACGCATCGTCGTCGCGCACGCAAAACACCATCGATGCACTGCTTGAGGGCGGGGACGGTCAGTTCTGCGTCTGTTGCTGTTGCTGTCGTAGTCACCGTCTTCGTCGCGGCTATGTACCACCCCATCCCGGCCTAACAGCCGAGCCATCCCCGCCAACCACTGACCGCGCTCACTCAGCCACACCACAGCGAGGTCCCATACCACCCAGGCGCCGTCACAGACTGTCGCCAGACAAGCGGACGGGCGAGCCTCTGGTCAGTATGTGGGCGGGGCAGGGGTCGTATGGGAAGTTGTATTCGGTCGTGAGTGGGGGTGGGTGTACGTGAGGTGACAGTGCGTGAGGTGAGAGCGGGTTCGGGTTCGACGACTGGCCAGTCATAATTTTTACAGTGGTCGACGAGCTTGGGTAGAGAGCAAAGCGTGCGGGCGTGATCAATGCACCTCGATTGAGGCGGAAGGAAAGCTCCTGCCACGTGTGCATCGTCGGAATAATGACTGCTTTTTTTGATAGTGACTGTTTCCCACGGCTCAACAATTTCACAGGTCTTCAGTTTCTCCGCTTGCAGATTTGATAGGACGAGTCCCTTCAGTCAAGTTCCTCGGGGGGCTCGTAAATGCTGTTATGCTGTTGGCCAAATGAGATGTACTGTACAGCCACAATTGTAGAGATGACGCGCGGCAATGCAAAACCGTCGGTAACTACACCGTGACCCATACTTAAAACCATCTACTTTCGTAGCGGGAATTGCGTAACTACTGAGTCATAAAAGGTGTCCTTGTTGAAAGCGGTTGGCTATTTTACACCCTGCCTACCCTTTCATGGTTCATCATAGAACGTCTAGGGCAACTTGCCCTGCCGAATACCCTATGTTAATCCAAGCGCGAGGGATGTGTACAGTACATCCAGCTGCCATCCAGCCTCGTGGCTATCGATTTTTGTGACCGGATGCGAATGCAAAGAAAAGACACGCCAGCAGTTGATGGCAGTAACTAGTCATCGTATACGATTGAAGCGGGACTTCTGTCAGCGTCCTTAGATTAGGAAAAAAAAATGCATCATTCGAGTCCACTGCTTGGGTCGTACCTCTTCTCCACACCCTGGGCCGGCATGTGAGTGATATAGTGTTTCCTACCCGACAGAATGACAGACGTACCATGTCATTCCAGCTAATCTGCGCTTTCAACTCCGTGAGACCAAACAGCAGGATGACGTCGAAATGTAGGGTATAATAGTCCCCCACACCAGGAGCTCGTTGCGCACGCAAAGAGCTGGCAATTGTAGACGTATCAGCAATCACATGACACATTGTCGTGAAGTGTGCTTGCATTTGAAACCATTCGTCAGTGATATGCATCGCGACTTTGCCACCAGGCTTACCAGGTTCCTTGTCCATCCATTGGGGATCGAGAACATTCCCTCTGTACGCGAGAATGGACACCTTTACATCGGTCAACTGAGAGCGTGAATTCCGCTGTCTGAAAAACGAGTGGCGAAATTCTTGCTGCTCCAAAACTTGAACACCCTATCGGAAAACTGAATGGAGAGATAACATGAGTCGGTAACTAATACAGACCTTCGTCAGTATTGATTGGAATCCATTTGGCAACACTATGGTCCCCGATGGTACAGTGAATCGGGTGTGTGCTCTTTCTCGGTGATCTGAAAGAGAAGGAATGTACGGTCTACCAATTTCTATTCCATAGGTGGATCTTGATGTTCGTGAGGTGACGAGCGGATCAACGTAGGAATACACAGCGCCATCTGCGACAGCCTTATTACTGAGGAGGGGATGAACAATGACATTGAGCATTGAGCAGTTTGCAGCGACACATACACGTGACTCGAAGGTCTGCATAAGTGCACTTCCGAAAATACCGGATGCTGTTGAAGACGGCGATACAAGAAATCACTGGCGGCATAACCACCTACGAGAAAGGCATGCTACAGAGTACTATCGATTCACCACGTAAGACAATGTTAAAGTCAAGCCCACCTTGATTGGGATCTGCAACCTCGTCGCTGCTTGTTGCTGTTTCTCGAAGGCATCAGCGATCGCCTCCACAGAGGGCTCAAAGAATGTTGCAACGTCTTCTCTGTGTGAGTGTTGGAGGGTCAGTACTATGCAATCAGTATAAGAGCCGCCTTACCCAGCCAACTTGAGCTGACCAGAGCGGATATCACATTGGGGATCTTTGTCACGGACAGTTCCGAACCTAATGTATTGCGGATCGCCAGCATCGCGGAACCTCAGTTTTGTTTCCTTGTCGAAAATCCCTTTCATCTGCTGGACGATGTCAGGTGACCCGTATCGCGAGTTAGCAAGCTTGGCTGTGGCAGAATGTGATGTGTTAATGGGCCCTGGATTACCGAGCAGCACATACCCTTGAGAAATGTGTGAGCTCTTTGCGTCACGAAAACAGAGCCCTGAAGGCGACCTATGAGAACAACGTATTAGAAAAAAAACTTAGTCGTTCCGGGAGTCTTACATTCTGCAGGTGCAATCTCCTTGATTTCTCTTGGAGGAGATAGCTTAATGGAGTAGGCACTCAGGTCGATAGTACCGCCTCCAGCATCGATGATCATGATTCCTTGATGTTCCAATTCCTCCTCAACTTCCTCTTCAAGCTCATCGGAACTGACAATAGGGAGTGTGGAAAGTGAGTCCGATGCCAGCACGTGGGTGACACAGAAGTGAAGGCTGGCTTCCCCTTCCGTCAGTAGATGAATTCGGCTCGCATGCTCGTCTCCGCTAGGTACCAGCCCAGCAATCTCAGCAGCGCGGCGAATCTGCTGCTGCTGTAACCCCTCCCATCCATTCGGATGAGTGAGGATGAATTCAATGTTGTTCTCCATAGACTTCCACATAGAAGCACCGCTAGCGTGAGATTCAATGAAGTAGTTGCGAGTGCAACTGAAGAGATAATGCATAAAATCTCCGAGCACCTGGACGGCACTTTTACCCGGGGGAAGGGGTGGGATGTCTTCAACTTTGATGTGCGACGACGCTAAGTGCTTTGTTCGCAAGTGAAGTTTCCACCTAATAGCGTCTATGTAAACAAAGGCGCGTCAAAGAATTGTCTCTTCAAAACCTGAACTCACCACTCGATTTTATCCCAGTTTTCTTCTTCGGCTTGATCAATGATATGTTGCTGCAGCGCCTCGGCGCCAACGGCTCTCACGGCACCTTGACGGTCATAGTACAAAATTGATGGTATCTTGTTATCGCCCCCGATATGTTCTTGGGCAGGATACCTGGCGATAGAGCTGGGCGTCAGAGCCACCAGTTTCCTCACAAAGTGTTGCCTACCTTGAAACACCGAAAGTCTTTGGGACCTCTCCAGGATCGAGCATGCAGTACGAGACTCCGCTGTACGTCGTCCCGACGTCGAAAGCAAGCACTAACTTGCGAGAGAGGCCACGATACGGCTCGCGGGAGGGCATGTTGCGGGTTCACGTTGCTGTGCGAGTTGAGGAAGATGAAGAGTTGGCAAGGAGCAAGTACCCTTGAAACCTAGGTCACCACAGATGGGCACGAAACGAGGACCGTGGCTACCACGCGTTAACGGACATGAACATGCATTCATTAGTTGCACCCACACAGCAAGTGATTCAGTTTAAGGGGATTTGATGTAACATGAGGAACACTTAATGTGGTGACCGACTCGGATGATCCCACTTTTTAGTACATATCACCAATGACTATCATGCACCAGTCGCCCACATTCTTATCTTCCTGCTCCATAAGGCTGAGCCTGGACCCACGGTTGATTGATAGCGATTGTACTGTGACGAGCTGTGTTCGGCTCGGGAGGTCGTCATTGTCGTACCTTGTTTTCATCCATCATGAACGTCGACAACACTAGTAACTCGATGGAAGTTGACACTAATATTCCATCCGGTTCTGTACATTCTTCACTTTCAAACGCGGTTAAGCCCTACACAGACGACGACCATCGTCGGATGGACGAAGCAGTGACTCACAATATGCATCATCGGTATCGCCTTGAGGGCAGAGATGCCAGGGAATGTCTATCATTTGGGGATTTATTCTTGGTGCCGACGCTCCAAGAAGTGATTCGTCAGGACAATCGACTGGATCCTAAAAATGTTGATGAACATGTTTCAATACAACTCTTTGACAAACATCCTTCGCTAAGGACCATGATGGCGGATGCTTGGATAACTGGGTCGTATCGTGATATTCGAGCACTCGGTACGCACGCTAATCATGAGTAGTGGAGTTCGTCTTTCGCTCAAGCTCGTCACCCGTAGACTTCCTTCAGGCTCCTGTGTCAGCGTCGGCCCTGCTGGGTAGGTTCCTCTTCGTACATGTCTTAGTTTGTCCTTACACGAAATGGACAGACCCAATCTCGGAATCCCAGTTGAACATGTTGAGGAACGGGTTCACTTCCGCTTATCAAGGTTGTGCTGTCGAGGCGTTCCTTAGGTATCTCAAGCGAAATAACGAGACATTTCACGGGAAAGAGACGCATTACGGCAGGTTTTGCTCCATAGTCCAGAGCTCCGGCACCGGAAAGACGCGTTTAATGTTGGAGGCAAGTTTTCATCATTGTATCTAACAATTGAGTTTGACATGCACTCTGCCGTACAGCTTGTCACAGAGGGTGTTTGCGTATTATACATGAACATCCGATCCCCAATCGACAACATGGGATATCCAGGTCGTGACAGTATACCCGCCCAGATGCTCACCGACCATTGTCCCACGGAAGACGAGTATCGTATCCGGTGCTTCGCGTTTTTCGCAGCCATCTTCAAAGTCCTTCGCACATCTTTGGAGCAGGATCAGCCCAATTGGTACAAAGACATGTGCGACCTCCAGAGTCATGCGCGTCGCTCGTTTTTTGCCGATCTGGTGAAGGAGTATGCCAGTGCGAGTACAATGGATGTACGATATTTCGTTGCCATATTCACATATTTACAGGTCGAAAAAACAATTTCTACTACTCCGTCCATAGGAAGCAGGGTCATGAACGAGTACTATAAGAAGATGGTTACTAGTGAGAACTTCCCGCAGGCCAACGCGAACGAACCCACGGTAGTGATTGCTATCGACGAAGCTCATGTATTGCATGAAAAGCATGACTCAGAACCATTTTCTCGAGCAGCTGTGTTACTCCGTACTATCAAAGAATATTCACAGGGCGACGAAAATCAAGTTTGGGTAGTGTTTGGTTCGACAACGTCGAGGGTTGCTCACTTTGCATCTCCCCAAGCTCTACGTATGTGACGTCATGATAAGTTCAATGTCTTACGAATTACAATGAGCTTAGTTCCCTCGGCAAGGGTCGCTGTTCGCGGACAACTACTTTTCCTGCCATTTACACAACTTGGATGGGATCAAAATGCTCCAGCGCTCGCGCGGGTTCAGCCAGATGAAGTTGCAAAGGCGGGGCATATCCTTCAATATGGCCGTCCATTGTGTGTGCTGATTTCCGGTTTCGTACTCCTGTGCCCACCAACCGATTCACAGATGGGTCTCACTGAAGCCGGGTGGACTCCAACACCTCCTCCACCTCGCCAGACAGAAGTTGTGTGGAACAACGGAGTTCGAGCCTTCTAACGCACATCAGGCATTCGCAGTGCTTGCTCAAAGATTTGGCCTCGACATTACTTTTGGTCACCACAATGCTGTCCGTTTCGTGGAGACTTCGGTAGCAAGTCATCTCCGTGTGTGTATCAAGACCACCGAGGATCGACTCTGGAGTTACACCACTTACCCTTCTGAGCCCATTCTATCATGTGCTGCCGCCTCTTTGCTGTACGAAACAAGCAATGCGGATAAAGGTTTTTCCGCAAGCAATCTGGTCGCGACTATGGGCTGCCTAGAACGTATGGTCAACGAGGGGCTGGTTGACACCGGTCAGATTGGGGAGCTAGTCAGCCGTTTTCTCTGGCTCCTCGCGAAGGATTTTTTTGTTCGCAAGGTTGATGTCAAAAACGCTGGGAACTCACAATATGAGCAAGTGCTTCAGGACTGTCAAATGGTCCCAGTTGTTGGCTTCCTCGAGTTCGTTTTCGGGTCAAGAATCTGGAAATTGGCACCGGAAGCTCGGGAGATATTTCAAAATGCCTGTATCAATTTCTCTCATTGGATTTCGATGGATTTTGACATCAGACAAAAGACGGAGGGTCTGGAACAACTGGCGTGAGTTACATGCTCAATTTCTTCCTTAACCTAATATTGACCCCACGCATAGCATCGGCGATTGGACGTTGTCCCACTGGGCGCGAACAAGCGCCGTCCAATGCTGTCACGGCCAGCCTAAGATCGACAAGGTTATCCCAATATACTTCAAACCTCAAAAGGATGGCGACAAAGGTACCATGTCGCAAATCCTTATTTCGGACAAGGCTAGAACCAGACCATCGGGATCTGAACTGAACTTCATCCAGCGAGACCATAAGAGCATTGCTCCCGGCTACCGTGGTGTTCCTTACATCGCAATATTGATAGACCTTGGCGTGCCAACGTCTCAATTCAAGGCTCAGGTTGACTCTTCGAGGAACAAGGATCAGTCCCTGCGTATCTATGCACGTGGTTTTGATGATACAACGTATCCATTTCTCAAAGGCCAAAACGAGCTCATACGCATTCTCAAGTACCTCTACAGACGACAATCTGCTCCTGCCGGCGACAACCTCGAACAGCAGCTCGAGAATCAAGTGCAGTTCGGGAAGTCCAGCGAGCCACGCCACATGAACTTCAAGTAACGGGTCAATAAGCAATGAAGG
>JBBPQL010000749.1:0-17902 GCA_038092515.1 Boletus subparvulus | reverse complement strand
ACACTATTGGAAATGAACAGACAGGCGCCACCATCTGTCTAGACAGAATGGAGCATTTTTATATAGCGGCCGTCACATGTGATCGGTCCGGAATTAAAAGACCTAAAGAGGAACAATGATGAGATAAGGACAAACAGATAGTTCCGATATAGAAGACCGAGACGACCGACGCTCTGGAGTACCAGAGTACCTTCGGACTAAGACGGCTGGGCTTGGACTTGTCAAGGATGCGTTGGAGAGGATATTAGAGTGCAAGGGGATTCTGGGAATGTGGGGGAAATGGAGGATACGCCTACAGAGATGTACCAGTCTCTACACCGCATCTTGAAGACATTACGCCGTCTCAAGAAACAAACTACTTGTACCGTCCATAAGCCCACATGAACCAGTACCTCATTGCATTTTGCTACTTGTTCACAATCATTCTCTTGTTCCTTGCATTCTTTATCTGCCAAGCAGTACCCGCAGGTCAACCTATCAACCTTAACCTTTACCAAAACAACACAATCATTTCTTTCGCCATCTCTGATCCTTCACAGATCACTTACGTAGTACCTGAAGAACAGCACGAGGCAGTCAACGATAATTGGGGAAACCAAGACGGTTGGATCCCTGCAGACAATCAAAATGTCTTAGACATCCAGCCCCAGCTACACACCTCCCAGTGGATCGATTGGGTGTTTGACCACGTAAGCATCCACCAAATCAGAGAGATCGCAGGACATCTCTTCACACAGAACTTCCGTACTCAGTTTGAAGAAGCAAACAAGTACCCTTTCCACACCGACACCCCGCACCCAAGCATTCCGGAACTTGAAGAGTCAACTGTTGAAGAAGAACAACAAGACCAGTGGGAAATAAACACTAACGACGAGATTCCAGGTCTTGGTAACTTCGAGAACGCGGAGTAAATTTCTTTTCTAGTCTAGTTACTATCCCGCTTGATTCACTTGTAATCTAATCTAAGCTTTTCTTTCTGTCATGGCTAGCTACAACCCCCACAACTTCAACCTTGGTCAGTTCATGAACGATTTCTACCAGCTACCTGATCTGGACGCCCAGTTTAAATTCTTGGGAGATCAGTTTGAAGTGATCAACTCCTATTCTCTAATGTTAGAGAAAGAACTAGAGAAAGTGTCTCTCCTTGTCGCCACTATCTAAGCCCCACCCAAACCAGGAGCCCTGGGTTCATCACTGCCCAGTGGGACTTCCAAGAAAGTAGAAGTGTTTGCCGACCCAGGTAACTTCAATGGAGAGATCAACCACTTTGAGGAATGGTGGTTAAAGATGAAGACTTGGCTAAACATCAACCAGCCAACCATCCCCCCAAAGTCCTATGATGCAGTAGTAGCAGTACTCTCCCATATGAAGCAGAAGGCAGGAACCTTCTCTGCTCAAAGGCTTGAGAAAGGTCAGACGTACACTTGGTCTGAACTCGAAGTGGACATAGTAAAACAGTACCGTCCAATAGCAAGACCAGATTGGGCCAGACAGAAGCTTTGGAAGCTCAAACAAGGAAACACCCAATCATGCGATTATGTCGACCTCTTTACCAAGTACTTTAAGGATGCAGGAATCGGCCATTCTCACACCATAGATATTCTTGAACAGAATATGAATGCTGAAATCTGAGATCAGATCATCCGAGAAGGAAAGAGATCTAGCACTGACATATACGCCTACCTTGAATCAGTACGCACAATCAGAGAAATGATGGAAACCATGAACTTCCTCCGCAAAGGAAGGACAGGCTTTTTCCCTATGGCCGGCACATCATCTTGCTTCCAATCCCAAAGAGCAACCCCTGACCCAAATGCCATGGACATTGGTGCAGTAAACGAGAGTTGGGATGAAAGCGAAGATGAGGAACACATTGATGCTTTCTCCAAAGGAAAAGCCAAGCGCTTCACCAAATGTTTCAACTGCGGAGCAGATGGACATCTCGGTAAAGATTGTTCTAGACCCTCGACCAAATGTTGCAAATGCAATTGGTCTCGAGGAGATCACAAGAAGACCTGCTCTAAATCCAGGAAGATCAAAGCAGCCGAGGAAGATACCCCTAAGGATAAGGGAAACGGCAAAGCAACTTGAACGATCTGGGTGTTCCAGTTGCCAAAGTATCTAGTGAGTACCATAGTCTAAATTATCATAGTCGAGTGGAGTCTCCAATTGAATTGGAGCTTGGCCGTGGCTCCAAACCAGTGCTTAATTCCGCTTATACTCACACCTCTAGCTCAATCCCAGACAATGCTCATATTCGCTCCTTTAGCAATTGAGACATAACCTTAACCATAGAAATCTCCCCTAGTCGCCATACTCAACGTTTCATGAAGACTAAAGCCTTGCTCGATAACGGAGCCAATACTATATACATTGACAAGGCCTATGCTCAGAAAATGAAACTCCCATTGACCCCGCTATCTAATCCAGTGCCAGTGTATAACGTTGACGGAACACTTAACGCCGCCAGATCAATCACTCATTGTGCTGAGATCATTATTCAGTTCCAGGAACATCGCGAGAAAGTTACAGCAGAAGTGACCGATTTGGGAAAGAATCAAATGATTCTCGGTTACACGTGGCTTTCGCATCATAATCCTGAGATTGATTGGACCACAGGAAAGGTCAAAATGACTCGGTGTCCCTGGACATGCCATACCTTGAAAGGGAAACCCCCTTTTGCTCAACAAATCGAATCCAAAGAACAAGATTCTCTAGCACACATTCTTGCCTTGAAACAAGAGGAATCAGCCCCTAAAATTGATTCAAAACCAGCAAACCTAGTACCACGAACGTACCACCAGTACCTAAAAGTGTTCTCAAAGAAAGAATCTGAAAGGATACCGATAAGGAAACCTTGGGATCATGCTATAGATCTCAAAGAAACGTTCAAACCAAAGAAAGGACAACTCATACCGCTTTCACCTGAAGAACAGAAGGAGGTGTCCGATTTCATTGATGATCAACTATCAAAAGGGTACATCAGACCTTCTACAGTGACTCCAAAAACCCTTTCCATACTAACCTCAATGGTGGTGCGCGCAGCGCACCACCAAACACCGTGGGAATCGCGCTTAGCTTTGGGGGAGTTATAAATAGGACATACTCGTGGCTACAAGATCATCCCCGGGGTAATGTGATTTGGTTCACACGCTGCTGAGATATGGCCAAACCAAAACAATAATATCATGGAAAGGGTTTTTTCACTTTTAAACTGATGACATGGATCTCAGTCAAACAATAGAATAGTTGCCATTGTTTGTCAGCACAAACAAAGATATACATATAAGCAGTATGTCTGAGTTTAAAAAAGTTCACATGCTTCTTCATTCTCAGCCACAAGTATGGTCAGATCTCTTTTTCTTGCCCAATAAAGCATCATCCTCTCCTTGCTTAATACTGGCCTTCCTGGTGAATCAATTGCCAAGGAAACTGGTGTCAGCCCTTCTGCCATATCAAACCATCATTGTAAGGAGTGTTCTGCCCTTCCCAAAGCTATTTGAAGTGGTCATTTCAAGCTTCCTTCTACCAATATTCAATGTGCCCAGCATCTAATAACCTCTGGAAAAGCTGAAAACACTGTTCAAGTGACCAAAGTCCTTCACAATATCATCATCCAGCCTCTCTCCACAAATACCATCCATTTCCACTTGAAGAAAGCTGGTATGAAGTCCATGGTGAAGTCCAAATGCCCTCTTCTTTCTGCTAGACATTGCAAAGCTCACTTGGACTATGCTTATGCCCACAAGGGTTACACTGTAGAGGATTGGAAAAAGGTAATATGGTCTGATGAGACTAAAATCAATTGCCTAGGGTCAGATGAATGTAAATGGACATGGAAAAGGGCAGGTAAGAGCCTTTGTGATAAACTGGTTGATGGAACTCTCAAGTTTGGAGGAGAATGTGGGGCCATATGACTTGAGAGGGAGTTGGTTTTGCTGTTAGAATGGATGATAGGATGGATGGGAATCTCCACCTTCAGATTTTGAATGATAAACTCCAGGAAACCCTGGAGTATTATGGTTTCAATCCTCCTGACATCATCTTTCAGTAGGATAATGACCCCAAGCACACCTGCAGAATGGTCAAGGAATGGCTAGAAGTGCATGAATTCAAGGCTAGACCTCAACCCTATCAAACATCTCTGGGGCTGGCTCAAGAGCAGGCTTGCAGAGTATGAAAATCCCCCAAATAGGATTATTGAATTGTAGGAGAGGGTTCAAGTGGAGTGGGATAGGATACCAGTTGGAAGTGTCAAATTTTGATTGAAAACATGCCTAGGAGGGTTCAGGGGGTGCTTAGAGCAAAAGAAGGCTATACCAAGTACTAATAATATCCAAATACCCTCTGTATTTCAAAAGTGAAAAAACTGTTTCCATGGTATTACTGTTTTGGATTGGCCATATCTCCATGGCGTGTAAACCAATGTAGAGCACTGTACAGCTCTAGGTTGGTAACCCAAGTTTCCGAGGCTTTCTAGCTAGGTTTCCCATGCTAGACTGAACCCAACCAGCCCATTCTACATGTAGTCCGAGTCTGGACTTCATTTTCCTGTGATAGACCGGTCGGTCTCACGTCGGTATCCCTTTTTGGTAATATGTTCTTTGATCATTCTATATCTGTTGACTGTCAGATATCCTTTCATTAGAGTTCTAAACTTTATCTACCATAACTACACAGTCCTGGGCAATTCCCAGACTATAAAGAGTTTGTACTTCGCATTTTGAATGCATCTTTTGGCACCTATTCAAATCTTCCGCTTTCCCGAACATTCCATTTACTATCCACACATCCGAGTCCACTATGGGGCTCATTGACCACCTTCACACCTTCTCCACCTCTCCACTACATACCCAACAGACCGGTCTTCGACTGGCCCACTTTCCCGCAGTCCAGACTACCTTCGGATGGCCAGTTTTACCTTCTCCTCATCATCCCCTTCGCCCGAGTCTTCACTAACCTCATAGGATCCTCTTTGGGGATGAGCCTATCATGCCCTTAGACCCCCACACACATAGACCTCACTACTCACCTAGTAAGGTTTGTTGTTTTACACCAAATCACATGACCAAGGAGGCGATCTTGTAGCCAAGAGTATGTTCTATTTATAACTCCACCAAAGCTAAGCATGATTCCTACTGTGTTTGGTGGTGTGCTGCGTGCACCACCGTTGAGGTTAGTATGGAAAGGGTTTTTGGAGTCACTGTATGACTCATGGATGAGTCATGTAGCATAGCATATCATATGATCTAGTGTACACATAGCCAAACCACTGTGTAATATATAAAGCCTCAATAGAGCACCAGGAGGACCTCAGTCTTGTCCTCTTGGAGATTTCCCATTGTCTCTAGGAGCTACCAGTCTACCTCTATTGTCACTACTTGAACTACTAGCATTCTTAGTGAGTGTTGGTCATTTCACTTGTGCTGTGGGTCTCCATTAATTTGACACCTGCAAAACAACAATAGTACAGACTGTTGAAAAGTCGAAATGGCACTAGGTATTCATGATAGTGGATGATGAGTACACTACACTGGCATGCAGAGAGATAATATGCAAATTTGGGATTCTTCAAATCACACTCAATGATTGTGAAGTGCCCATCATGCAAAGCGAAAGTGGACTGGAATGGCTGTTTCTGATTCAGACTTGGGAGACCATGACATGTAAGGTGGACCCATTCATTCTTGCCAAGCTCTTCAATGACCCTAGAAGTGCAAGATTCCTTTCCATCAATGCGCTGACGAATCTTGTCCAGTTCCACACCTACAGAAAGGAGTTCATTCTTGCCAGCAGCTTTGCTTGACTGATGGCAATGAAGCATTTCTGTCCAGCTGCAGAATTTGATGGATCTTGCCACCTGGTAAGGATAAGGGTGGACAGGGTTGGGGTGTAGGACAAGATGTAGATATGGGGGAGATTCTGTTGGCCCTTCCTATATGGACCAGCAGCATGCCAGGGCAGCACAGAGAACTCGGCAGTTGTACACCACCAGATGTGTGATTGAGATGGATGGATCATCTTGAGCCAAGCAACAATGGGGGAAACGATCTGATCCCAAAGTTTGCATAAGAAGTACACAAGCTCTCTCGTCACATCGGGCAAGGGGACACATCCACATCCAATATCAAACACAATGTTGCCTTGGAGAACTTGCCTATGCACCTGGGCTTGTGTGATTGTGGTGGAGATTGTCCCAACCCTGAGCCAGTGTCTGTATGAGGTGTGTGTGACCAAGCACGGAAAGCTGCAAATTAACTGAGTTTCACAGCAGTGTCAATTGTGATGATCCAACCATTGAGATGGACATGTTGGGGCATTGGGGTTCAAGGAACATAGAGGTTGTCTTGTTTATATACTTCATTGTCTTTATCTCTAGAGGGATTGCCCTTGTCCCAGGAAAAGCACTCATGTGAGAAGGATGGATCAAAGGACAAAGAAGGTCCCACTAGTGCACAGATCTATGAAGCATCCTCTAGTTCGTGTATACATGGTGGGTGGAACATAGGCCATTGATTGCCATTTTCCTCTGTGTCCTGCATCATCTGACAAGGGTCCATATATTTGGAGTGTGTTCTGTGATGCTTCAAGTTCCTCAAACTCATCTGGATCATCATGCATATTAGACATGCTAAGAGGGGATCATGATTGAGAGTGTATCCTGTCCATAGATATAAATCAATCTGTCAAAAACTGTACAGTTAGTAGCTTGTTGTAATTTTACAACCAAAACTTGACATACTTGACAAGCAATTGCCAGTGGGGCTCCTTCCTTGCAAGTGCTTCCAGCAGATCAGTGTAATTGTTGTGTGAGAAGTGGTTGATGGTGCTGGAGTTAGCAGCCGCTAGTACTGCCATTAGCCAACCATTCCTGGCTGATGCTGGCTCTCTCTCCCTCCCTTCCAAGCTTCTCGGCCTCTACCTCTCCCAAGACCACATCTATGCTGCCCAAGCATATCCCTGATTTATTGCCCAACTCATCACCAAGATCCCACTCAACAACACCATCCATGCCCTGCTCACAATGTGCACACTCACCCTCCTCGTCGGATGCCTCACCAACATCGTCTGCGAAGTCGCTTTTTTTGACACCACTGCTCACACGTACAATCTCCCCCTCAACCATGGCCACTGGTGTGAATGCAAAGCTGCGCGCAACTATACCACCAAGATGGCCAGGATCAGCGTGTTGGTGTCACTTGAAGATGGTCTCATGTTTTTGTGGGCAATGGAAAGGTGCACAGCATTGTCATCTGTGTTGTTGCTTGCTGATCGGTGGCAGATGTACTTGGATGCATGGTCTGCCATCTATAGTGCCTTCCCAAAACCATCCACATCACAAGCGCTTGAAGTGCAGTTACAGGTGGACCTTATGGTAGAGGTGATCAGAGACCTCTCTTACAACTGGTCCAGCACCAACCCCAACTTTTTACAGTTTGTAGAAGAGATTGGGGATCTTGTCAATGACTATTTTATCCTTGTCATGGCAGGTCAGCTACTGGCTGGACAGAGTGCACCAGAGGCACTATGAGCACATGTTGTTGAGCTCGAAGCAGAGTTTTGGCCCAATGAAGACACTATGTGTGACTAAGTAATGGAAGATCAATTGAAGATTCCACACATGTTACCAATTTGTAATCTTATACTTGAATTGATGTTGACAAGCAGCTTGCAAAGGAATGCAACTGGTGTGTCATGTATAAACAGCACCAATGTGCCCCATGCACTAGCCAACTTGCCACGCACTACGCTTCGAAGTTACCAAAGTAGGAAAATGCATTGGATGAAAACATGAGCCTAACAGACACCCTACTTGTGACCAGCACACTGCTTCTCTTTTGTCTTCCAACGAGCTGAACACCCTGTTCATGCGCCCCTTGCAGATCCAATCCTTCTCTGATTTGCTTCCTGTGTGCCACAACAATGAACTTCACATCCTTATGAAGCTTGTGAGTGGGGGAATGGGGAAGTCCCCCTCAGCAGGGGCATGGGTCATGGTGTAACAGGCATAGTGGCTCAAGTCATGTGTTTCAAACTCATTTAGTCAACTCCAACCTGATTGATACATGACAACAAACCTCAGGGTCATGACATAGTGCCTGGAGTCCTACAATCATCCACCTCATTCAGGGCAATGTGCCTCCAGCATGTTTACTATTAATTTCCTGATCTTGGACATTTCGATCATTTCGCCACCACTTGTTTTCCTTTATTTATTTATTTAGGACTGTCTTGTCATGTTATGAACAGGTTGAGACAACCATGCAGTGCTGTGCAATAGTGTTGAATGAAGAAAGTCCAAGAGGTACCCTTGCTCTTCTCATTTGATATTGTTGCTGAGCCGCTTCTCTTTTTACAATTCACCATCTTACAGTTGTCTCTTCTCATGTTGAAGCTCAGCAAGGTGGTCAGGTTGCATGCCAAGGCACATCTTTCTACCGTAATTGTACAGTGGTCCCTCACACACTGAAAGGATCAATGCCCGGCATTGGAACCTCAATACAACACCATCCATCTCAGATTTGGCAGTATGTGTCACCTGAACTGGGTGCTGTCCAGCACCTCTGATCTGCATATATGTGTGATTGTGAATTGGGGTGAGTATGTTTGACATGTTCACTATCAGTACAGCATCTGTATTTTCAAGGTTCAATTCCCCAGATGGGCCACAGTGTCAAATAGGTTCTTATCATAATATGAGGATCCTGTGCTTCATGGCATCCAGAAGCACCAGATCTAACCAAAGGGTACAGCTGAGAGATGGACGCAAACAGGCCATGACTGCTGCCGCCAGGGTGACTTGACCCAGAAGATCAAAATCCAGGGCAAGGGTGAAATGTCGACATTGAAGGGTACTGCCAATTCTATGGTGGATCAGCTGGGCACGTTTGCATCAAAAGTTACTCATGTCACTCTGGAAGTCAGAACTCAGGGTGTCTTGGGTGGTCAGGCTTGCGCCAAGGGTGTACAAGGAACTTGGACAGATTTGATGTGCCATGCAAATGTGAGATTTTCCCAAGTTGTGGTCGTTGGACTCACCTGACCATATTTTTGCAGCAAAGGCTAGCAATTTGACTGATCAAGTATGGTCCATCTCACATTATTGAACCTGTTCGCTATCCTGAGAGCATCAGTCTAGAAACACTATAAGTAAGATATTTTTCTTGCTGAGTTGGGGACTTTGGCACCTCTGCGTGCCACTACCTGATAAAATAACAAGGATTGGGTACACCATCGCATGGACAACCCAAATCAGAATACTTCCCGGTTGTCTCTTATCTGCCCTTCACTCTCCGTGGACCCATGCACGCAGCAGATCAAACAAGAAATGTAAGCATGAACACATGAGTGAGATGATGTTTGTCAATATGGTGGAGATTTATCAGCTTGATATCACCCCCGAAGAAGTAACCCTCGTCAAGGTGCTCATCGCTGGGGACAGGAAGTGTTGTCCATATGTCCCCTCTCACCCTCATCATTCCAGATCATGGATGCTCACAATGATGACAGGCTCGACGAGATGATGCCATTAGATCATGGCCAACCTGTGCAACAGACTTGACATGGACAAGTGAGTTGTCTGCATGGTGGCACCTCTTTGCTTGCGAGTGGTGACATGCATACACTAGATTTGACTACATCATGCAGGACTGTCATGCAGTGGGCAATAGAGGCAACATTTCTATTTCGAGGTATGTATGCATACTTGATCTCCTTCAAATGCACATGCATTGCCTTGTGTCTCATTTCTTTCCCAGGCTCATCCACTCTGCACACATCATCGAAGGCAAGATATGCCATGATATCAAGGGCGCACACCAGATCTACAAAGTGTTTTATACCCAGGTTTTGCTCCACAAATGAATCTACATATATGTAATCACAAAACCAGTGTGTCTTGCATGTGACATCTGTCGTGTGCATGGGCCCATGGATACGGGACACAGCCAAAGTGATTGAGTACATGGTCATTGATGCAATGTTTGAGGAGGAGCCTTATCTCAAGATTGCAGACCACATTGGGAACCCAAAGCATCATGTCTACCTCACAGACAACCTCCTCAACAAGGTCAAAAGTCGACCTCTCTCTGCACATGCTGCATCACATCAATGTGTGTGCAGGAACTCGAGCCCACTCACATCATTATCAAGTGCCCCCACATGCACAACATCTACAAAGTTGTAGACTACAAAGTCTTTTCTCACACAGACAAGGTCATGATCACAGCTAGTGTGATGTCCGATGTCATGTCATGGTCATGCCATCGGGCATGGATGAGGAGCTGGTGGTACAGCTCAAGCTGAGTCATGTGGCCGTGACATGTTCACTGTTGCACTATGGCAAGGGGGAGCAGAATCTGCTGGACAAGGTGACCTTTTATTCCAAGAAGAAATCCAAAGGTGTGTTGTCAGGGCTATCATCCTCTTTCAATTCAACCATGTTGTTATTGTCATTGGTAGAGTGATTCAAGGTGGATTACAGTGACATTTCACTGCTGATGCCATCCTCATTTGCAGAGGTCTGGTTGCGTGTCATATCCCAGCTTTTCTCCAAGTTCAACTCTGGCCCTCCGGTCCAACTCCGGTTCGTTTATCCCTCCGGACTTTCAGACTTGGGCTATGTATCTACTTCAGTCTCTCTCCATCTGTTCCTGTAAACCTGTACTAAACCTATCTGTTCCTCTCACTACTAAGTATTATCCGTGCCAGTGTCTCCGCAGTTTGGTATAGTCTTACCTCCGGAGCACTGCTCCGTTTTCGGACTTCTTAGTACTCTCCAATAGTATATAAACTGTACACTAAGGACTTATATACTTTAGTCTAATATCATCTAAGATACTCCTCCACACTATCTGAAAGTCTTGACGACTTCATCTTCCGTCCACTCGCAGATTAGCCTTCGCACTAAGTCTTGCATCCTCCAGACAACCTCCGCTCCTCCACTACGTAAATATGGGACTTGACTATCGACAAGGGCACACCACATACGGTGAAGCCAACGTCCTTCCATTAAGTAACTCCGGACCTCGGAGTTCCTCAGAGTTGACCCGGTCTTAACAGTATATTAGACTCAACACTTGTCATAGTCTCCCCTCAGCCATGGCCACAAGAACCACAAGAACCCAGACTCACGCCATCGGCGCTGCTCCTTCAGTTGCTCCTTCCGCCTCTCCTAGGTACAACCTTTTGAATGCTTTTGGAAGTAATTGGCGAGGTCCCGAACTCGTTGACCAATTCCAGAGCTTCTCCGCTCGTCGTACTACGCCCTCCGCTTCACAACCTCCCCCGTCCCAGGAGTCTCCAACTCCGGGCGCACGCTGTAGAGACTGGTATGTCTCTGTAGGCGTATCCTTCATTTTCCCCACATTCCTAGAATCCCCTTCCACTCTAATATCCTCTCCAACGTATCCTTGACAAGACCGAGCCCAGCCGTCTTAGTCCGAAGGTACTCCGGTACTCTGGAGCGTCGGTCGTCTTGGTCTTCTATATTGGAACTATCTGTTTGTCCTTATCTCATCATCATCCATTCCACTACTCCTCAGTCCCGTCGTCCTTCCTTGCCACGTGCCTTCCACAGACTTCAGCAATCTCATCATTGTTCCTCTTTAGGTCTTTTAATTCTGGACTGATCACATGTGACAGCCGCTATATAAAAAATGCTCCATTCTGTCTAGACAGATGGTGGCACCTGTCTGTTCATTTCCAATAGTGTATTTTCATTACCCCTTTGGGTTTCATGTCATGGCTAGTAGTTTCTGGTCGTAGTTAGAGTCCGAGAATGCTCAGACTATAATATCCATGTATGGTATCGAAAATACCAGCTCCCTTTTGGCTCACAATTACCATCACCATTACCGTCTTCAACACCGAATGCAGTAAACCGTCTACTGTGTATTTACTGTTCTTCTCTTTCATTCCATAGGCCCAAAACTACTCAGACTTGTTCTTAAATGCTGAGTACCGTCGAACAGACTTCTCCCGGACTTCTCCCTTTCCTTTTGAGTCTCTTTTGGGACGAACCAATTGTACCCACTAACTATTTCTACACTTGCTACAGTCTGTTGATAGGTTTTATACCTAAATGAAACCATCACAGCCGAGCAAGGATCTTTAAAACATGTTGATTGAATCCACTTCATTTGACCATCTGTACACAAAGTACTTCACCTTGCCCCTGAAACCTTCCAAAAAGGACCCTGTATTTGTACAGCTCAATGGACAATGGAGCAAACTATTGGTAATCTCAAGTAGCAAATTCGACAACCTTCAAATTATCTAGAAAACCTCACAAGAGAGGGTGTGCAACATGCGCGCGTAAATGCATTACTTGCAGCACTACCTGAGCTCAACGACTTAGCCTTCCCAATGCTGCACTTGATCTCGGTGGTGGCTACGCATTCCTTCATAAACGAGACAAGATTCCTGTTTACCCTAGTCATGGTACTATGGTCGTGATTGCCCAATGGGACCACTTCCTAAGATCAGACACTAGGCAAGACTCCTGCTACCAAATGGACAAATTGCCCATAGTGCCCGGAGAGAGAAGCTTCGAGCTACAGACAAGTTACGGATCTCAAGAATGATTCTTTTTTTATGTTCCTAGTACTATATTCATGCATTCAGTTCAAGTTCATGAACACCATTCTAGTTGGCGAAGTATTATATTTCACCCGACTTGAGGTCTATGAAGGAGAAAACCTGCAATTTACTGATGTTGCACTTGTCCAGGCATTTTCTTTGTCCAATGAGGCAATCATTCAACAATCGCAAGCAGTCCTTGCTGTCAGTCAAGTCACTGAGGCAATTTTGGCTATCAAAACTCAAGATGTACTCAGTATTATAGCCATGGTTCCTTATCGAGATGAAGAGGATCATTTTTTTTGGGTCGAGAGACCTGGGCTATATTCATCTCCATCTGCTGGGGAGAACTTAGAGGAGAATGAAGATAATGATAATCCCAATGACATCAATGTAGAATAGTACACTTCATTTAATGCAGGCAGACATATATCATACAAACACACCATCATACAAACATGCCGCCTTGAGTGAATTGTACAACTTAACTAGCAAACTGGTCCTGATTAGGTTAGGGGGAGCGAGCCACCGAGTGAAGCGAGGTGGCGAGCAGGGTATGATCTCAAGTGATGAGACAAAGCAGGTAACAGGGTGAGGGAATCTCTTCGCCTCGCCCACCTGTTTCGAAAAGTCTCATCAGACCTGCTTTGTATTTGAAAGACGTTGTAGATCCATACCTTCTTATAGATTCTAAAGAATGGCACAGACCAAGGCCGTAAACGGTAACATTTGATCGGAAACAATACGCACCTCGGAGATGAAAAAAGCCAGGGGGTGTAACACGGAAAAGAAGCCGCAGCCACTGTCATGTGTCATCGGAGATAGAAGAGAAGTCTTCTATTGGAGTTAGATGTGTTTTAGGAGTAAATTAAACCTTAGATCCCATATCTCCGTGGAGATTTAATCTCCACCATAGCCATAAGACGTACCTGACAACTGGAAAGATCCGAGTCAGAAAGATCCGGTGCCTATCTCTATGCGGTCAAGCCGTGGGGCCCACAGCAATTCCCATGCCACAATGAGACTTACCCCTCCTGTCCCTCCTTTTGTTTCGATTTTTGTACAATACCACACTAGCTATTTGACAATTACAACTGCTTCAACATGACCCCAGGATTACCATACACGACCTCCAGGTGAAACAGTATCGATCGGCCCAGCCATTCCTTTTCTATGAGTCACGCTTTTTGGAAGGTTAGTTGTGTGACTTGAAGGTGTCTGGTGATTTGCAGACAAGCTCTGCCAGCCCATATGCAGCCTAACCTTGCCTTTAGTGACTATATGCACTGTCTGCAACCAAAATCCAGCGGTCTGCATCCTTGCTCAATGCACTGTAGCTATTTTTCCTCCTTAATCTCTATACTGACATTTGTTGTGTGCGAGCTTTTACAGACACATCCCCCGGTGTATTGTACCACATGGAAACCTTCCTAGGACCCTTGGGGATCCCCTGCAACAAGAATTGTAGTGTCTGCATCTTTGGCCATCACACAGTGAGTCTTTTTCTCCGGCCTCTCCCCTTACATATATTCATAACTCCTATATTAGTGTACAGGAATTTTTCTCGGCCAAATATCTGACTTACCCTATACTATATGAACCTAAGCAATCATGGGAAGTCAAGAATTGGTTAGTGCCTTGTCTGGTTGTCGAGGTGTGTACCCCTTCTTCCTCCTCCCTCCTGGTATTATCTAAGTACACCCTTACATAGATTTTTCCTGGTGTATAGCTAACTTTCCCCATACTATATGATCTAAATGAAGCTCCCAAGGTGAATATTTTACCAGCTGGTTGGCTTGTGATCGAGCTGTGTGCCCTAACTCCTTCTCCCTCTAGCTATATAGGTCAGACATGACTGCATGCTATATGGCTGCACCTTAGCCAAGATTATGAAGATTTTATAACCTAAATCGTTCTCTCAGGCTCCCAGGAAGGTTGGCATTTTCCTTCTCTCTTTTTCTTTACAAATAGCTTGGTGAGTCACGCTTGAGTCATGCCTATATGTCGGGACTTTTGGCCAAGGCCTTTACATAGGAAAATATCACGCTATGGTTTAACCTGGTTATGTTGGTCTGTTCGGGGGGGTTAGGGGGGTTTACCCCCCTCTGTTAGCTTTGGGTTCAGGATTGTCAAGGGGGGGTCCGGGGGGTACCCCTGGTTAGTTAGAGTTAGGGTTGGTTGGAGTTAGAGTTCATTTCCCTTCTATGAATTATAGCCTTGATGCATGCTTCTATGAAACGTATTGCTAACCCCTTAGTAGCTATCAAGTAGCAGCTGTCAGCCAACTTATTCAGTACTTTGTAGCAAGTTTAGAGCCTCCGGGCACCATTGTTGTGGCTCTCTGAGTTCACAACATTCATCACTGTTTTGAATATGACGTCTTGGAGCCCCAATCCTCTGCAAGCCTCTTGTTATGTTTCACATCTCAGCACTACTGGTGCTTTTACAAAGCTTTCTCTATTGTGTATAGCCTTTGTTTATCTGTTTGGCATTGTTGTTGAACTCCTTCGCTCTCTACTACCTACCCGTGCAGTCACTTGGGTGGTCATTGAATTCATACGTCTATATAACCTGGATCTCTTGCAGCATCTGATAGCCAAGACTCTGCTAATCAAGACTATAGGTTGATCTATAGGTAGCTGCAGTACCTTGGCGAAGTTTGAGGGGCTGAGGATCATGTACATAAACCTGTACCACCGGTATTTTTCCTTCATATTTTCTCATCCATGTTGTCGGCTCACTTCATGGCAGTGGGTTGTCAAGTTTGCAGCTGATAAGCCTCAATGCAGGCAAGAAACTCATCAGTATGGGCATTTCGAACCAACCAATGTATATGCTAACCAATCTCATCCCCAGGGCGGTATGAGGGTGGGTTATGAATTGTAGGCTGTGTATACAAGTCAGAAGAGGGTATATGCTTTTGATGGTGCGTTCGATCGTGCAAAAAGCTCTTTATCTTGCTCACATTCCTGTAGCTTCCCAAGTGGGTGTCCTTTATGGGCCCTGGTCTCATTACGTTAGGTCGTTAGCATATATTCTATTCTTTGATACTGTTACTAGGTGTCCGGCGGGTAGGTTTCTTATGCATGCCCTATAGGTTTTAGTCATGCTGAGTCACACTGAGTCACGCAGGTCAATATGATAGTGTCTATGTCTATCATCCACATAATCAAAAAAGTGATAGTATACCAGAAAGTTTAGTCAGCATTTTTGTCCCACATACATAGTTATGGCCACTGATGAATCCTGCTAGGTGGCAGATGATGACAGTGAGTCACACCCTTCTCAATCCTCTGGTACCATTAATTTTCTAACTCCTTATAGGAGGAGGGATACTCCATCTGATGGCTCCAATCATGGTGAAGCGGATTGGAAAGAGGAGGGGCCAAGCGATGGACCAGCCACACGGCTGTGTGTCACTGTCTATTTCTGCATCAATTACACACTGACTATGTTGTAGAAACCATCATATGGTCGATGGGGGTAGTGGTGGCCGGCAAGAACTGCATCAGCTGCGTCGGTAGGTCCATTAACACCTAATCTATTCCCATCACTAACAGAGCTGCATAAGGTGTGTACCCCGCTCTGAGTCATCTAATAATAGTGAGGGGCTGGTTAAGGAGTCACGCCCTCCGCTGATATCACGTTTAAGGTGAGATGTACATCTAACCTTCTCGTCAAATTTCTCACCTGGTTACACAAGACAAGCCACCATATATGCTGATGAAGAGGACAAAAAACCTCATGTGTTGAACCGGTAATTTCATAGAGGCCCAATCAAATTCCACTGCTAATCGTGTTGCAGAAGGCATTACTGGTGCATTGAATCATCTGATTTCCAAGATAGCAAGGATGATGTGGAGGATGACGACAGAAGCGACAGCATCAATGATGGTAAAAATGATAGTGGGGCCCAGGAGGCACAATAAGATGCGCTTCAGGAGACGTTGGGGGCTGGACCCAGCACCCGAGGGTGAGTCACACCATTTTCATGCATTCCTTCCTCCCCCATTATGTTGCAGAGGACCTCAGTGCAGCAACAGCGATGGTCAACATCAACGACATGTGTTGCACTAGTTAGTGCACAAGTCCTATGCACTATACTGTCATTAACTACCCGGCGTGTCAATTCGTCTGAGCACGACAGTGATAATATACACAATGGTGTTGACGAGAGCGAGGGTCGGAGCTACTGGTATGATAGGGATGACGGACTGGGTGGTGTTGAAGGGCTCACTAGATAAGCTCCCTCTCTAATTTGTATGCCATGTTTCACATTAGATGCAGAGGCATGGACAGCAAGGAAGTGGAGCAGGAACAGGACAGCGAGTCACACTCTATAAACGGAACAAGTCGGGCTGCTGTGGTTGCCAACAGTGATGGTGACAAGGGGATAGAGGAGGATGGGTCATGCCTCCAGTCTATTTGGGTTGGGTGAGTCATGCGGTCTCAAACATAGCTTGATTTCCAAGTACTTCATAGAACAATGATTCCATATGTAGAGCCAATTGATCTTAGTCCATGTAATGGGGGCACCAGGACGAGAAGCCAGCAAACCCGAGCCACAGTGGTGTGACTCTGATGATATTGACAATGCATGGCAGCTTAGGAGCTCTATGCACCGGTACAGAGCAGAGACATACAAGAAGAGCCACGAGGAACACTGTAAAATGGTGTTAAATTGGGAAGGGAGGGAGGGAAGAATACAGTATGGTTTTTGTGTATTGGAAGATAAGGAATTGATGGGCAAAGTGGCGAGTAAACTATAATACATTAGCAAAAGGGGGGTCATGAATGGACCGACCATGGAACAGGACAGCCTGCAGCAATGTTGGATGGCGACGAATATAGCACTCAAAAGTGTCTGATCTCCATCGCCCAATTGCCTGGATTTGAGATGGAGGGACACCAGCAGTGGCCAAGGATATTGCGCCACCAGCACACATAGAATGACCCCCAATGGAGCGAGGGAAGACACTATGTAACCTAGATAAGAACCAAGAGCGAGAAGGCACAGAACCATCAGATCGAAGCCATAACTGAGGAAACAGAGCGAAATGAGAGTCACGAGACACAAGATACTTGTGGAACAGCGCAAATGGATCAGGAGCAGTTGTGCTCTTTTGGACGACAACCTGATCCCCCTCAAACATCACATCAGTCTTTGACTGAGGGATAGAGAAGGAGAAGAAGGTGGAGTCGAGATGGACATCATGTCTCCATGAGATCTTTGAGGTGGAGCGGAGAGAGGAGGTGTCTGGCTGCACGAGCTCCCCTAAGCGCAGTAAGCCAAAGAAACCAACACAGAGCATGGTGAGGAACA
>JBBPQL010000748.1:0-17924 GCA_038092515.1 Boletus subparvulus | reverse complement strand
CAGGGTCTAATATATGTAATGGGAATACAAAGTCAAAAAACTGTTCCTGTTAAGGTCATGCAAACTCCTTGCAGGAACTCCAGAAACTCCGGAGTTGGTCGGAGTTAGTTGGGACTTGGGCTTAGCTTATGTGCTATGCCCTTGCTGTTAATTGAGTCCCGGAGAAGCGGAGCAGATCAGAGCAACTCAGATATGTTGGTGATGTCAACAAGCTTAAGATAGACGATGACAACGACGAGGGTAATGCCGGAGTCCAAAGCCTAGATCAGATGAGGGGACAGACAGAGTCGGACAGAAAGAGTTTGTCTAAGTCAATATTCAGACTGAAGTACATGAGGATAGTAAGTATGGATTATATACTACTGGAGTATACTATGGAGTCCTGAAGTCGAGCAGTGCTCCAGAGGTACGAAGGTACCGAGCTGCGGAAACACTGGGTCGGAGTAATCTATGAGGCAAGAGGAATGGATGTAGTATAGGATTAGAGGAACAAATGTAGAGGGACTAAAGGAGATAGTACACTGGATACTAATGGAGATTTACCAAGTTCGGAGTTCGGAGGTGCGGAGGTGCGGAGGTGTCCCGGAGGACCGGAGTTGACTAGGTAAAATCATGGATATGACAGTTCCAATGAGTTGTCATTTTGCTATGGCTACCATGTAATCAAATCCTAGCCAAATCCCTTGATCCTTGCACCTATAGAAAGCCAGGAGTAAGCACTCCATCTCATACACTCATATGTTAGGGCCCAGGTTAGATGCAGTTAGGGGTTATCAACTTTAGTGAAAAACATGCAAACATTGGAACAGGTGTTTGAGCCACTGTATCATTGTGTGCCACAAGACTGGCCTGAACATCCATGGTGAGATTGGCCAATTGACCAATGGGGCATGCAAGTGACATCCTGTAATTCTGCAGTGTGCAAGGTAGCCCCAGCCAGGTGGCCTGGACCAAACTGGACCACAAAAGTCAGACCACAAAAAGAAATTCTGCCATTGTGTATGCAAAGTCTGCCTCCAAGACCCTATAAAAGCAGGCCTCTGTTCCCGCTTTCATTCATCCCCTTCTCACCCTCACCTCTCTCTTGCCTCTCTCTTGCCCCTCTCTTCACTACATCTGTCACTTTCCCTCTTACAAGTACACACTGTTCTTCTCTTCCCTCTCCTTCATACCTTAGCCCATTGTTTCCATGTCATCTCACCACCAGGTCATGCTGCCATGCTTGCCCACAAGGCTCATTAATGCATGCAGGAATCTTTTGGCTACTGGATTTTTTTACCTGGGAACCAATGCCTTCTGTCATAACATGTGGTGGATTCGGGATGGTAGAGTCCACCGCCTTGCTGTCAATATTGCTGAATCTCAGGCTGAGGATGATATGGTGACCACTGGTGACACTGAAGAGGGATCCACTAATCCTCCTCCCACAGAGAATGAGTTCGTTCCCACACCCCTCTGTGCTGTTGTCCAGATCTCCAGCAGTGACTATTGGCTCATTGTGGATGCTGGCTATCATGGCCCATCAGTTGCTATGTCAAGCCTAGCCAATGTGAAGCCTTCTTGTTTGGGGGAGCAGTCCGATCCTGAGCCCTTCAGGGCAGAGTTTGCTACTGTGATTGAAAATCTCCAGTTGTTGCAGATCCAAACAGCAACTCCAAACCAACCTTGCTACCAGATGTGGTCTCTTTCCGGCCACAGGCACTGAACCAAGGTTTAAGGTTTGGCATGTTCTCTTTGAAGTATGTCCCTTTTGCACTTTGCTACTAGTAGATTTGGCATTAATGGTATACCATTTACCTAAGTCTGTTAGCTGCCCTGACAGTCCTGAGTCCAGCAGCGAAGCTGACGCAGAGCCAACAGTGACAGCCAGTGATGAAACAGGTGGGTTTTGAGCTGTATTCCCCTAATCTTATCCATGTTGGCCATTCATTATAGAGAATTCAGTGTTTCAAATTGAAAACTGGCCAGTTCACACAACTTATCATGTTGTCCCAATCCCTGCTTACAATCTTGAAGGTGAACTCATTAAACCTCAGTCATATTGCCAGACTTTTGAAGGCACCCTCATTAAACTTTATTTCAACCTTACATATTGGTCAATTACTGGAAGAAACAGGATTCCAGGAAGTAATGTGTATATTGCTGATATATTCATGATGAGAGTATTGGCCCCACCTCATGTGGCACTGCATGGAACGCCATGGAAACAAAAGATTGATCTTTTTATTGACCCAGGTTCTTCCCCTACTAGGAGTGTTCATCAGCATACTCAGGTTTGGATAGACCCAGCTTGCTTCAGAGTTTACACCAAGACACTGCTTCTTCTGACCTTATATTTCCTTTTAATATTCTCCTCGGTTTGTGCCACCTGTCAACCAAGATTCTCCTCTCTGGATTCTGCTACTAATGACCTCTCTTTTGCAAATTCTCTCTTTGATGACATTCATTGTTCCAAACATTTGTAATCATCTTGCACCTAATGTGCACATGCTGTCTCATTTATTATTAGCTGCTTTCTCAAGTTTGATACAATCTAGAATCTTACTAATAGCTGCTTCTTCAAGTTTTGAGTCTGATGTCAGCTTGCATAGTTGCATAAGTTTATATCATTGTGGAGGTTTCCTGTTGCCACTCAAGCTATGTTCAAGCAAGGTTTTTGTCAACACACAGTTGGCACTTCCCAAGTAGATAAATGGAAATGATTAGTATGCTCACCTCAGTGCTTGGGAAACCAGCTGAGGTGTAAACTAACTATGATGCATGGAAAGTACTCCATGATTATGTAATCTACTCTCACACAATTGTACTATAAATTCTACACACTTTGCATTCTGGCACTTGAATTCCTCTTTCAGTTCCTTGGATGTCTTCCTGGTTACCAATATTAGGTATTGAGTAAGGTCTCACTCACTTCACAACAAAGGGAGTGTTCTTCATATGGAATACTAATCCAACATTGTGAAATGTACACTAACAAACCTCATTGTAGCATCTTGTAAAGGTTGACAGTTCCATAATGTGTTGGTAACTCCCACATTCGTACCACATGTGAAACGACCAACACTCACTAAAAGTGCTAGTAGATCAAGTAGAGAGACAATAAGAGTAATCTGGTAGCTCCTACAGATGCTGGGAAATTCCCAAGAGGACAAGACTGAGGTGCTTCTGGTGCTCTATTGAGGTCTTACATATATACTATACAGGGGTTTAGGTATGTGTATACTAGATCATACAATATGCTATGCTACATGCCATGTGTGATTGGTGAGGCCGACATGAGGTGAGTGGGTCTGGACTGTGATGGGACTTGAGCATTTGGTGGTTTCAGGTGATAAGGGCTAATAGATAGGGGCTGGATGCAAAAGTTACTCTAGAAAATCTGGGAAAATAGGGAGAAATCTGGGAAAGTTAATATGGGTCTCTAACAACATGAAGGAAGGTTGGGTAGTAGGGGTAGGTACTGATTGAGTAGTATCTATAGTTTGTGATATTGGTTCATTATACTAATTTGGTGATATAGACTGCTTGGGCTTATCAAAGACTTGTGTGATCTAGGATTGAGCATGGTTCAATAATCATGGGCATACATATGCTGGGTCACTTATGTTCAGTCTGCACATATCATCTATGAGTTTGTAAATTTCCATGGTGGTATGCTTGCTAGACTTCTTCTCTTCCTTGTGTTTATTTTTAGGCTTTGATGAGTATTCCCTGGTGGGTGAGTGACTAGAAGTCTTTTTAGATCCTTGAATATGCTTTCAGTACTTGGTACTATAGTCACTTTCATCAGAACTGTCACTAGAGTCTGCATATTTGGGCTCATCATTCAATTCATGGGCTAATTAATTGGCACAATATGTGCTGCTGCAAGCTTTCCAGCCAAATTGGTATTGGTCATTTTATACACTCATATGTTAGGGCTAAGGTTAGATGCGGTTAGGGATTATCAACTTTAGTGAAAAACATGCAAACATTGGGACAGTTGTTTGAGCCACTGTACTTAGTTACATCTGAGTTTGAATGGTGCTTGTCTTCTAACCACTATGTTTAGTAAGGTAAGCTGTGTATCTGCACATCTGTGCTTAGAATGCTACTAGTAACAGAGTATCTGAGAGGGTCTCTTGGATCATGTAATAAGGGTAACTGTTGCCCAACTAGTTTCAACATAATCCTGTCCACCTCTGAACCCTTCAATTCATGATGGTCCATTGATACTAATGGCTTCCTCTGTCTAGATGGCTATACATATCTATGTACCAGACTCCAATGACCTCCAACTCTGAGTTCTCCAGAATAAGCATCATCATCTCCTCTCTGGACACTTCAGACAGAATAGGACCTTGGAACTTATTAGACTTGAATACACTTGGACAGGTCTCCATATATTTGTAAGGAACTATGTCTTGTCCTGTACAGAAGTCACTGCAGACTTTACCACCCATTTACCACTGACAAATGGATTTAACTCAATCCTAGTAGTTGTTGATTGGTTCTCCAAAGAAGTAGAGTTCATTCTTTGCAACAAAACAACCACAACCCTTGACACTGCCTGAGCTTCATAATGTATGGAAGAATCATGGACTCCCTAGTAGTAAGGTATCAGATTGAGGACCACAATCTGCATCACAAGTCATGAGAGACTTATGAAAATTACTGGGCATTCAACCAAAACTCCCCACCACCTTTCACCTACAAATCTCCCAGGTCTAAATATATCTTGGTAAGAAGCACACCTTTTCAGCCATGCAGCTTAGCTCCTAGCCATGTACCTGGGGAAGTTCTCTGATACCACTGCATATACATAAGCTCAAGTTCACTGTGCCAATATTGCCCTTGCCATTCCCAGCTTGTACACTAAAATCCAACAGTGCACCATGCAAGAAGCCACCACCATCACCAACCTCAACATCCTTCCTACCACAGCTGTCCACATCTGGGGTATTACCAAAACTGACCTTCCAGAACCAGAGAACCTGTGTCACCACATCCTCTTTGCCAATGTCAGTCACTCTTCCATTTCTGTTGCTGTTGTCACATTCTCAGAAGGCCATGTTGTCAAATCTGCCATCTACAACAGACATCCTGGTGGTTGTGTGTTAAGACCGGGTCAACTCTGAGGAACTCTGGGGTCCGGAGTTACTTAACGGAAGGACGTTGGCTTCACCGTATGTGGTGCGCCCTTGTCGATAGTCTAGTCCCAGATTTACGTAGCGGAGGAGCGGAGGTTGTCTGGAGGATGCAAGACTTAGCACGAAGGCTAATCTGCGAGTGGACGGAAGATGAAGTCGTCAAGCCTTTCAGATAGAGTGGAGGAGTATCTTAGATGATATTAGACTAAAGACTATAAGTCTGTAGTGTACAGTTTATATACTATCGGAGAGTACTAAGAAGTCCAAAAGTGGAGCAGTGCTCTGGAGGTAAGACTATACCGAGCTGCGGAGACACTGGCACGGATAATACTAAGTAGTGAGAGGAACAGATGGAGAGAGACTGAAGTAGATACATAGCCCAAGTCCAAAGGCCTGGAGTTGGACTTGGAGAAATCTATGGATATGACAGTATCCCCCCCTTAGGCCTGAACCCCTGAAGGCCATAATGAGGAAACAAAGTGGAATGGAAAAGCGGAGTCAAAAAAACCTGGAATGAACTGAACCAGTATAAAAACCAAAAGGTCCAGCTCAACCAACCTATACTCTTACCACCACCATGTCCAACATCTACAACATCAAGAACTGGTCCGACGCACACCTCAAGGAGGACAACAACAACTCCGATGAACTCACTGACGTGAAACATGTCAAGTGGAAATGGCGTGCGAAGGTGAGGAGAGAAGAGGAGGATTGGAGGAAGGCGGAGGTGGAGGCAGTGAGAAAGGCGGCAGAGGAAGCGAAGAGGAAAGCGGAGGAAGAGGAGCGACACAAGGCGGCGGCGGAGGAGGCCAAGAAGTGGGTAAGCAACCTCTTGCCTCGTGCTACTGCAAGCTAACACAAGCAAGGCTGAGAGAGTCTGAGCAGAGCAAGGCTCTGGAGCGACATCGAAGGGAAAAGGAAAGGGCCTGGCGTGCGTTCAGTGTGTACAGGTCTCCATAGAGTGCGTGACCGGAGAAGGGAGTAAGGCCACTTTCTGCGTGGCTTGTCAAGAGGCGAAGGTGAAGTGTGAGTGCCCCGGACAAAAGGGGACAGAGAAGAAGACACGCCGAAAAAGGAGAGTGGCAGAGGGATCTCCACAGGGGAAGAAGCAGCCGAAGAAGGCAAGGACGGAGTCGGAGGTGACTCCAACTGTGGAGGCAGCAGGGGCCATCAGGGAAGGTATTGGTGAGTTGGGGAGGGCGATCCTGTGGCTGCTGGATCAGCTGAACACCCACCTCGCCGCACTCATTGAGTTGAGGGCAGAGGAGGTCTGGGGGCCCGGAGTGGATTCGGACTCAGGGGCGGACGAGGTTGGAGATGAGTTGATAGCACTGAAGGTATGGTCAATGGACAAGGAGAAGGAGGTGATGAGGAAGAGATGGGTGGAGAGGAAAAAGGACAAGAAAAGGGCGAAGACCGCGAGGGCGGCAGAGAAGGCAAAGGGGGCTGAGAAGGCAAAGGAGGTGCAGGTGTCGGAGGAATCTTCAGAGGAGTCAGAGGAGTCAGAGGAGTTGGAGGAAGAGACAAAATCCATGGTATAAGTAGATAATATAGAAATCAACTTTCTTTTGAACGCTGTCAAAATGCGGAGTGAGGTCCGAGCTTTCCCAGATATTGGAGATGAAAGTCATGGACAAGTTCGGAGGCGTGTCCAAGCTCTGTGGCTAGGAGCCAAGAAGTCTCATCATCGGTCCCTTCATATCCGGACCAGCGCACAAGATAAAGGAGTTTACAGTTCCTTCGTTGGCGATCTACTTTTGAGTCAAGGATCTCGGAAATCTCATACTCCGGTTCTCCGTCTACTTTGACCAGAGGTGGTGGAGATTGTACCCTGTTTGGAATGATGTTGGGCATGGAGGGTTCTAACTGGGAGACATGGAAAACAGGGTGAACTGATTTCATGGAGTCCAGAAGTTGGAGGGTAAAGGAGTGGGTTCCTGCTTGAGCGATAATGGTATACAGCCCTAAGTTCTTCTCAGAGAGTTTCTTAGAGGGCCTAGTGGACCAGAAGTACTTAGCTTTGACAAAGATCTGATCACTGACTTTGAAGTCCAGCGCTGGAGATCGTTTAGCATCAGCGGGTCCCTGATAGCATTCTTGGGCATGGGCCATCTCCTCACGGAGGAATTGGTAGAGGGAGTCGAGGTCAACGGAGTACTGTCATGCTCAAGTGGAGAAAAGATCTCATTCTGGATAGACTGTGATGTTCGGGTGGTAACCTTTATTAGCAAAGAATGGTGACACTCCAGTGGTAGCACTCGGAGCGTTGTTGTACAAGAACTCAGCAAGGGGCAAGAGTTCCGACCAATTATCTTGCTGATAGTTACTGTAAATCCAGAGGTATTGCTTGAGGGTTTGGTTGATCTGCTTGGTCTGGCCGTCACCTTCCGGATGATGTCCGGGGGTAAAGTGCAATCTGATGTCGAGGGCCTTACCGAGGGAGTGGAAGAAATGAGAGATGAACTCCAAACCTCTGTTGGAGGTAATGTGGGAGGGAACTCCGTGCTTAGAGAATACATGGAGAAGGAAATGTTTTGCGAGCTCTGGGGATGTAATCGTGTCGTGAGTAGGGATGAAGATGCACTGTTTGGGCAAATGATCAACAACAACAAGGATTGAAGTAAAACTGGAGGACGGAGGGAGCTGTTCAATGAAATCCATAGATATGGAGTTCCATGGTTTCTCAGGGATAGGGAGTTGTTTTAAGAGACCATAGGGCTTATGCCTAGGAACCTTAGTGCAGGCGCAGGTCATGCAGGACGAAACGTAGTCCTTTATGAATGTACGGAGTCCTGGCCAAGTGTATTCACATCTGATAAGTTCCAGGGTCCTGTTCTGTCTGAAGTGTCCAGAGAGGGGATGATTGTGGTTATACTGGAGGACTCGGCGTCAGAGGTCATTGGAGTCTGGTACAAAGATACGACCATCTAGACGGAGGAAACCATCAGCATCAACGGACCATCATGAGTTGAGGGGTTCAGAGGTGGACAGGTGGATGGAAGCCATAGGATCGGAGGAGAGTGCGGAGAGGATGTCGTCATGGAGGGTCTCTAGGTCAAACAGGACACTAGCCCGGAGGACTGGAGCTGCGAGATAAGTAGCTTGGAGAGATGCAGGGAGCTGTTCCTGCATGAAGACCGGTCAGAAATTGTGAGGATTGACACGAGCATAGTCCTTATCCCCCTCTTTGGGATAGATGTCCCAGCATCTAGTGAGGGAATCAGGCTTTGCACCAAGCTTTCCAGGGTGGAAATGAACGACCATGTTGAACTGGGAGAGGAACTCCAACCAGCGGGCTTGCCACCTGGTCAGGAGCTTGGTAGTCACAGAGTACTCCAGGTTTTTGTGGTCAGTGACCACATTGACCGGAGCAGCGGAGCCCTCAAGGTAGTGACGCCATGACTTGAACGCCTCATGGATAGCGAGGAGCTCCTTGTCGTGGGTATCATAATTGAGCTCCGGAGCGGACAAAGTCCGGGAGTAGTAAGCCACCGGCCTGATCTCATCGTTGGAACAACGGAGAGAGAGAATGCTGGCAATGGCATAATCAGAGGCATCGGTTTCTACTATCATCGGAGCGGAGGTGAAGGCATCCTTGAGCTTGCGAAAGGCAGAACGACAGGAGTCACTGAAGCTCCAGGCTGTACCCTTGCAGGTGAGGCAAGTCAAAGGAGTGACGATGTCGGAGTAGTTGTCTATGAACCATCGGTAGAAATCAGCAAATCCTAAGAAGGACTGGATGTCCTTAACCTTCCAAGGTTCAGGCCAGTCCTGTATGGCCTGTACCTTATCCGGAGACATGGTAAGTCCAGAGGGTGAGAGCTAGTATCCGAGGTACTCGGTGGAGTCAGTGTGGAATTCACATTTTTCTGGTTTCACATAGAGACCATGTTTGCGGAGTCTCTGGAGGACCTCCCGGACATGTTCCTTGTGGGAAGCCTTGTCTGCGGAATAGATCAGGATGTCATCCAGGTAGACGATAACACAAACATCTAAAAGATCTGCAAAGATTGTATTAACAAAACGCTGGAGTGCTGCAGGGTCATTTGTTAGACCGAATGGCATGACAAGCCATTCATAAGAACCATAGCACGTGTGGAAGGAAGTCTTCTATTCATCTCCAGTGGAGATGTGGACCAGGTGGTACACATGCTGGAGATCGATCTTTGGTGTAGATCTGGGCACGGCTCAGAGCATCTAGGAGGTCTGTGATACGGGGAAGTGGGTAGCGGTCTTTCTTTGTGATCTTGTTGAGCCCTCTGAAATCCATGCAAAGACGGAGTGACCCATCCTTTTTGCGGATGAAGAGGACCGGAGCAGCGTGAGCAGAAGAGGAGGGATGAATAAATCCCATGGCAAGGTGCTTATCTAGGAATGTTCAAAGGGACTCAAGTTCGGAGGGAGAAAGAGAGTAGGTAGTACCTATTGGAGGAGAAGCTCCTTCTTCCAGGTTGATCTTCAGATCATGTTTATGATGTGGAGCAAGCATGTCAGCTTTACTCTTGCTGAAGACATCAGCGAAGTCGTGGTAGTCCGGAGGAATTCCGGAGAGATCCGAATCATCGGAAGTGGTAGAAGGGGAGTGGAGATCACTTTCCTGAGGGCAGATTTGCAGGCTGAATTGGACGGAGCCCTCAAGACGACAGGCCAATGCAAAAGCAGGGGCACGGTGTATCGGATGGTGTCGGAGTAGCTGAAGGAGGTAAGTCTGGAGGCTGCGGAGATGAGCTCAGGGGTGCTGGGATGTTCTGTCCAGAAGAGCGGAACGAGATACTGCCCAAAACCCAATCAATCAACAGATTGTAGCGGGTGAGCCAGTTGTGTCCTAGAACAAGAGAACAAGAGCCATCTAGCGGAGTGACATAAAATGTCATCGGAGTGATGTCACCAGTTTGGAAACGAATGGAGAGGTTGATAGCTTGAGTTATTGTGGAATTTGTAGTTCCGTCAAAGAGTCGGAGTTGAAGTGGAGGGATGGAGTAAGACGAATGGCATGTTCATTAATGAATATAGTGTCTATGAAACAATCAGAGGATCTGGAGTCTACTAACGCTGAGACAGAAGGGATGTCATAAGAAATTAAAGTGACAGAGGACATAAGGGACTGGGGGTCTAAGAGAGCGGACACATTGAGGCGAATCTCCTTGATGGCACAAGCGGAATCAACGCAACCTCCTGATCATGCAGAGTCAGGGAGGTCGCGCACTATTTTTTTGTCTCTGAAGAGACCTCCAGTTTAGTTTCCGGAGTGGTCGCTGCTGTGCGACCCTTGGACGCCCGAGAGGTAGACTTCGGGCAGTCTTTGGCGATGTGTCCAGCGAGACTGCAGAACATACAAAGCTTGTTGTCGAAACAGTTCTTCTGCTCCGCAGCAGTAAGCTTGCCGTCCTTTCCTAACTTGGTGGTGAGGTCGGGCTTACCTCCGGAGCTACTGGAGGTATTGGCGGCTTTGCCCTTGGACTCCTTGGTGTCCTTAGGAGTGGTGGAGTAGGAAGATGTGGAAGTGGAGGTAGATGATTTGTCAGGGGCAGATTTAGATGTGGAGGGGTTGGCGGACGGCTTCATTTGGCGGCTAACTTCAGACTTGCGCTCCCAATAGTGCGCATCTATAGCCTGGACAAGGTGACGAAGGTCGGAGAGGGTGGAGGGCTTCCCGATGTGAGAAACCTCATCTTTGTTGCAGTTGGGAAGGCCATTATAAAAGTGGTGCCAGAGGGCACCTTCTCCGTAACCTCGGATCTGCACAGGAATCCTATTGAACTCCATGACATACTTGTTGATCCGCTGCCCATCTTTCATGGAGAGGTGGTCGAGCTGGTGTTCAGCATCTCCGATGGGGTCATGTGGACCGAAGTTGGTCTGGAGCTCCAGGACGAACCCCTTGAAGTCATCCTGCCAAAGTGGTTGGAGAGCCAGATCCTCTGCAAGCAGGAGGTCCGGTTCAAACCATTCCAAGGCCATACCTTTCAAGTATGACTGCATGAAGGTAACTTTAGCGCACCCTGTATGAAAAGCTTTGGCACGGTCCTGGAAATTAAGTTCGAGCTGCACTAGGAAAACCCGGAGCTTTCGGGGATTGGTCCCATCAAACTGGTCAGGCTCTCGGACTTTAGTGCGGGGGGTAGGGTCAGAGGAAGGGCGACAGGAGGAACGAGCGAGGCTTTGGATGGCACTCGCCAATTGGATCAGTGTGTCTGAGGGGACGTGCTCGACCTCTGGTTCTTCATCAGAGTCATCAAGGTAGAGGTCTTCTGCTGGAAAGTCCAGGTCATCATCAGAGGGCGGATCTGGGGGATCGCCTCTGGGGAAGTCCGGATCTCCGGCATCATCGTCGTCATAGAGGGCGGGGCCACCAAAGAGGAGACCTGCCGAGTTTTTGGACCCATTGTAGTCTGGGATGACCACGATGCGTGCGCCCGGAGTTGGAGACTCCTGGGATGGGGGAGGTTGTGAATCAGAGGGTGTAGTACAACGAGCGGAGAAGCTCTGGAATTGGCTGACAAGTTTGGGACCTCACCGATTACTTCCAAAAGCATTCAAAGGGTTGTACCTAGGAGAGGCGGAAGGAGCAACTGAAGGAGCAGCTGAAGGAGCAGTGCCGATGGCGTGAGTCTGGGTTCTTGTGGTTCTTGTGGCCATGGCTGAGGGGAGACTATGACAAGTGTTGAGTCTAATATACTGTTAAGACCGGGTCAACTCCAAGGAACTCCGGGGTCCAGAGTTACTTAATGGAAGGACGTTGGCTTTACTGTATGTGGTGCACCCTTGTTGATAGTCTAGTCCTGGATTTACGTAGCGGAGGAGTGGAGGTTGTCCGGAGGATGCAAGACTTAGCACGAAGGCTAATCTGCAAGTGGACGGAAGATGAAGTTGTCAAAACTTTCAGATAGAGTGGAGGAGTATCTTAGATGATATTAGACTAAAGACTATAAGTCTGTAGTGTACAGTTTATATACTATCAGAGAGTACTAAGAAGTCCAAAAGCGGAGCAATGCTCCGGAGATACAGTAAGACTATACCGAACTGCGGAGACACTGGCACGGATAATACTAAGTAGCGAGAGGAACGGATAGGTTTAGTTCAGGGTTACAGGAACAGATGGAGAGAGACTGAAGTAGATACATAGCCCAAGTCCGAAGGCCTGGAGTTGCGACAACGGACCAGAGTAAACCCAGAGGACCAGAGTTGGACTTGGAGAAATCTATGGATATGACATTGTGGCATCAACTTTTCTCCAACACTTTGCCACATAGTTCAAGCAAAAAGTACAAATTGATGTACACCCCAGCCCAGAGGCCACCTTTCATCTTGCTGTTAACTCAAGAAAATTATTCTCTCTGCCACCTGGACTTCTCTTAGCTTTGAGTCCTTGTTGAGTCTGGTCTCTCCAATGATCAAATCAATGCAGTCAAGCTTATCCTTATCCACTGTATTCTTGGACATGCCTTGATCCAGGCAATACATCTTAGTCTTTGTGAGTGCCACCTCCTTGTCCACAAGGGATTTCTTATAGACAGTGCTCCTCATACAACCTATCCCAATGTGCCTTGGTAACACTAGAGGCAGGGTGGCACACGCAAGGGTGGGAAATGGAGATGAGATTACCAAGCTGACAAAGAATTGATTGTGTTGAGAGGCTCAATGGAGTACACGAGCTGATTTTCAAGTAGGAAGTAATGTAATGCTCAGTTGTGTACTATGAGTCGATGAAAAAATGACATGGTATATAGAAACGAGTTCTTTCAGAATGTCTATTTCTTGTTGGTGCACCAAATTATGGATTTTGAAGTGCAATTGGACTGACACATTTTCATTGCCATATTGACCATTCCAAATCAGGACAGCTACTTCATATTTTCATTGTGCAAACATAGGCTAGGCTATGCCACCCCAGTGAGAAGTATGAGTGGTGACGCTCACAGCTTTCTAATCAATCTCTATATTTCTCATACATATTCCAGTTATTCATATAATCATCTGTCCATCCTTCGTCAAGTTCACATGACCGCAAGTTCAGACCATCTTCACTTTGTCAATGTCTTGTTTATGACCCACAATCATGATCAGTGAGTATGTTCTTTGAACTTTTTGTCCATCAACCACTGATATTATATTTTAGGATATCTTTTTATCTTTCCCATGCCCCATAAACAAATTGTGCGGCATCAATGCAGCCCAGGGCAGCATCAGAGAAGCAATACATGCAGATACAGCACAGCAATATCTTTGGCATTTCCAGTTGATTTTGACAAGGAATGGGGTTTGAGTTCATCAAACACTTTGCCCACCCTGTTTGAAACTTATGTCTAGACAATCCTCAGCACCCCTATTGAGTAGCATGTCCACTCAGTGGAAACAGCACCACCCTCTGTCTGCACTACCTCGAGACCATCCAAAACAGCCCAAGCACATCGGCATGGACGATTTGACAACAGCAGATATGGAGGGGTACTGCCGGACAACAAGGGGGTGTGTATTTTGGTTGCAACTATGAAGTTTGAAAGGGTTGCTTCAAGACGTTCACAAGGAAAACAGGAAACTGTTTTACTATTCAAAATCAGAACTCTTGTTACTATTCAAAAATCAAAGCCATTGCTACTGCTATTAGTCCAATGAAAACAACAACAGAGGCCACATAATGAACACCTCAGTTTTGTACGTTTGGTGGTGGATCACTTAGTTAATATTGGTTGTGTTATGATTCTCTCTTTTCCTTTCTTTTTCATAAATGCTCGTCCCTGACTCGCTTTCCCCTTTGTTTCCCCTTCATACCGTCTCCTCAGAGCGCCATCTACCTAAACACAGCTTCCTTTATCTATGCTGTGCATGGTTCATTATCCCGTTTCCACTTACCTTTTATGGACCTCTTTCTTCTCACATGCATTACCTCAACGCAGCCTCATTCCCATCTATCGCACAGCCTAGCTTTCCCTCTATCTCCATCTTAGCTGTAGTGCTATGAACACTGCTTGGTCTGTGCGCCGTGTACCCACCTATTTAAATGATGATACTTCATGTATTTAGGCTAACTTTAATCTACTTGATCCTCCCTTGTCATCTGGACTTCTAAGAGTCTTCGTGCTACTTTTGAGTGCACGCTCCTTTGTATCTTCGTCCTCAAACTCCCTAAGCAACAGATTGTTGCCAGGAGTTGCTGCAGAAGCCCCCAGCATCCCTTATTCTTGAAGACGCCCTTCAAGGAATCCTTGACCCTAGTCTGTTCAAGTCTATGTTTGCCTCTACCCGAGTCAAGCGTAACAGGTTGGGGTCGAAGCAGAGACTTACCTGGTTGAGAGATAGGACGACCTGAAAATCATTTCCAGAGTTACCAAGTTCATATGGGCAGGAGGCAAAATAACAAATGATGTGAGATGGTTGGATCACCATTGTGCCAGGCAGAAAATCCCTGCAACAAACCCATGTTTCCAGCAGAGCAAACATCTGGTATGGGTTGTGAGCAATCTCCTCATCTGTAAGTTCTTGAAATTGGCAAACGACACAAAAGTAGTCTGCCACTGTTATGAGCTGGTCACCAAGTCATCTTCAAGTGTGGATGAAAATTTTCTGAATTTGTCCTGCACGTTGCAAAGGGCTCATATTGGTCTTGAAAAGAATAAGGCTATTTCTGGTGTGACGATCAGATGTTGTAAATTCCACCCCCTTAGACAGGATCTTATTACGATATTGCATGAGTCGTTCTAGTGGCAATTGTAAGGATCCTGGATTCAGGCACTCTTGGAGTGCCTGATAAAGGGAGTCATCTAGCAGTTTGTGGGTTGTTGATGGTTGTTCATCTTTGGATAGAGCTGTGTCAGCAGGGTGAGGGGAAACGAATATATTGCATGTAAGTAGAGTACATGCAATGGAGGGATGCTACGACGATGGAAGGAAAGAGGGAGTGATTGGTGGAAGCGCGAAGCGCTTTCCGGTCCGGTCTGGAAGCCAGTCCCTGCTGGGGGCGTGAGCTGCGATCCCCAACGAGTAGGAGCATACGGCGACGCATAAAGCGAAGCGACATGCCCGGCAGATAGGAGGTGGATGTGACTCACCAATCACCTTATCTACGAACAGGAGGGATGATGTGATGCAGAAATGCCTCGTGTAAGGCCGGTTTCGCTTGCATGTAAGGGGCGAGAATTTGAGCGTGTTTATGAAGATAAATGAGGAAAGCGTCGCTGGCCCAGCGACCCTTAACCTTGACGACTTCGAAAGGAACATTGCGAAGGAGGTATTCGAGGGTTGAGCCGATGCGTAAGCCATGGCCCTTCAAGGGGGGAAGACCGGCAGATTTTCCGGCCGTTTTGAGGGTTTTGAGAAATTTTGAAAGGGTCAAAGGACGGTAACTGTTCTTTACTTTGTACGCGAATATGTGGGAGTCGAAGGGAGGGTTGTTAATGTTGAAATGATTGGTCAGTGCTTCTTGGGAATCGGCTGGACCGTCTTGTTTCGCCCAGTTCACATCTTCGCCCAGAGGGGCGGCTTTGGTTCGAGGAATGTGAAAGTTGGTGATTTCGAACCCTTGGCGGTCATGTTGAACGGACATGTGACCTCTGGTGACATGAATAGAAGGGTTGAAAGAATTGAGGTTATTGACAGTGAATTCACCGGTACGGGCGGTTGAGAAAAATATTGTGGTTAGACATGCGAAAACGGCGGCGTGAAGTGGCTCTGAAAGGGTGAGATGTTGTCGGATCTTGCAAATGGCTTCAATGGTATATGGTTCTCTGGGAGGTTTAGAGGGGGTGGGAGCAAGTGATTTGGATGCTCGAAAAAGAGCGTCCAGTTCGTCTGAGTTGAGAGCCCAGGGGAGACCGTGGATCGTGTGCCAAGCATGGACACCGCTGACGTAGTTGGTAACAGTACTTGCCGCATATGAACCGGCGAGGGTTGATATGAAGGCGGAAATGAGTGCAGGAGAGGCGGGAGCCCGCTGGTCTTCAGGAATCTCTTTCCGATCGCAGAAAGTGTGATATACGAGAAGGCCCGATCCATAGGTCTCTTTGGTGGATTCAGCCCACGCGTGAGCGATTACGTCATATACGCGTTGAGTGTCGGACGGGGCCAAGGGGTGGGGTGAGTTACGCATGTTAGTGGGACGCCATTGGAGAAGGCGTTCTTTGGCTGGGCAACGGGGGCGAAGGGGGCGAATGGGCATGCTAGAGGGTGGAATGGGGGGTAGTAGAGGGACGAGTGGTGGATCTGTGGTTGAGTGGGTGGTGGTTGGTTAACGACAATGACGAGTCAAGAAAAGACAAACCTGCGACAATGGTTGAAATTATGAGTGGTCGGTAGGGTAGTGCTGAACTATGACATCGCGAGGTGGTTGCTGGTGGCAGAAGGGTCGTCGAAATCGGCGATGAAGGGGAGGATGGCATCTGGGACGGGGAAGGGTGGTATGAGAAGATGCAGGGGGGGATATATTCCATGCGAAAGAGGGTCGGCGGGATTGTCTTCGCTGCGGATGTATCTGGCGTGGATTGTGCAATGTGCAGGCGCCAGGGCGGAATGAATGCGCTTGAAGACGTCGTTGGTGGGTCTGTTGCGACTTCTACCTTTCGCCCACCCATCGATGACACCCTGGTTGTCTCCGAAAACCTTGATATGAATGTCGGAGGCGCCGGAGTGCAAGATGGCGAGGATGAGCAACTCGAAACCGACGCTCTCGGCCCAGCCGATGTCACGGCCGCCTGATTTCCAGCCTGGGCGTAGGATCCAGGCACGCCAGAGGCCATTTAGTAAAATGCCGATCCCAGTTGAGGAACTTGCGTCGGAGAAAGCGTTGAGGACAACAACAGGTTGAGGAGAAGGAATGGGGAGGGGGTGGGAGAGATCGGAGAGACGATTTAGCCACCATTTGATGTCGTCTTGGGTGCCACGTGGCGGGGTTCTCGGCAAGAATGGTTTGTCACCAAATATGGTGAGCATAGCCTCGATGTTAATTAGGTAGGGACGACCGTCTGGGAAGACCAGGGCGGCATGAATTAACTTGCCATGGAGTTTTTGGACCTCGTTCAGGGTGTGCGTACGACGCAGATTCCATTCTGCAATGGCATTTATGTATTTGAGGCGCTTGGGTTCAGCGAGGCATACAGTGCGATGGGTTAGGTCCCATGTGAGGCCAATGAAGGTGGGGCGGTCGGAGAAGGGAATGTCCTTGGATAATTCCCAGGGAATGCCTAGAGCATGGGAAATTCGGTCGATGTCCTCTATGTTGTAGCAGAAAACTGTTTCTGATTCGGGTCGTGGTGAGAGATTCGATAAATCCTGAAGGGGAAATGTGTGATCCTCATCGAACTCTTCAATTGAGCCACATGGTAGGGGGGCACCAGCGAACCATGAGCGACCACCTCTGGTTGTGAAACCACCAAACAAGGTGATACGGTTCGCGATGTTTTTCCGGTGTTGGTTGTAATCAGTTAGTTCGGACTTAGGTATTCTCAGGAAAAGGTGATCATCGACCCATCTCAGGATTGGCCCGACACCAGCAAAGCGCATGATATCGGCGCCGGCACTGCCTAAGTTGCCATATATTCCACCTGACGGGCCAAAACCAAAGCAGGTGGAGGTATCAATTGCGAAATGTGACTCGGAAAGACGAACCACCAGGGCATGCCATTGGGAGGGGTGAAGGGGAATTGTCCTATAGGCCTCGGCGACATCACGAACGGCACCTTGGGACCCAGGGGGAAGGGCGGAAATAACTAGTGCTACTATAGAGAAAGTACTATAAGGGGAGGGGAAATCATCTGGGTCGACAAGGGAATTGATGGAGGGAATGGGAGAGTTGGAGTGAGG